>JXTB01000180.1:336550-383657 GCA_002914805.1 Parasponia andersonii | reverse complement strand
ACGAAGACGTGACGAAGTTGATCCTCTTGGAAATTTTAGGCAGCATCAAAATCAACTTTTCCAAGATGAAGATTCTAGTGAAGATGATGAAGGACCAGCCATGCCCGAAAACAACCAAGGACCAACCATGGTCTTAAATCGGAACGCGCTCAGGCTGACCTGTCAACCGCTGTTTGCTTTCAATAGTACCAAGGTCAGCCCCTTGGGCATTGTGACCTTGAAGGTCTGTGCAGCGGAGAGATGCTTGGATGTGGACTTCGTCGTTATCGACTGCCCATCCTCCTTCAACATCATCATAGGGAGAGGATGGATCCACGCCATGCATGGAGTCGCCTCTACCCTCCACCAGGTCTTAAGATGTCAATCAAAGAATGGTACCAATACGATAGACATCAAATGAGACCAGGCCTCTGCGAGGAAATATTTTTCAGCAGCCCTGAAGGGACCCGATGCGAGTACGAATGCCCCGACTAGGGACGAATAGCAATCAAAGGACCGCCTGCCAGCATACATGAAACGGATCGAGAAGGAGTCTGACGGACCAGAGTCTGTGATTGAAGAGCTGGTGGCGGTCCCTTTGAAAGAGGCAGAGCTGATGAAGGCAATATTATTCGGGGCCCTGTTGCCCGAAGAGGAAAAGAACAAGTTGTTGGGATTCCTGAGGTGGAACCAAGACATCTTCGCTTGGTCCCACGACGATATGCCCAAGACCCCAAGCATGCCTGTCACCAGTTGAACAAAGATCCAAATTTTCATTCGGTCAGGCAGAGACCCCGAAGGTTTGCGCCAGAGAAAAATAGGGCGATCAATAAGGAGGTAGAGACGCTATTGGAGACCGGCTTAATCATGGAATACGTGTACCCATGCTGGATCTCCAAGCTGGTGGTAGTGAAGAAGAAGAATAGTGACGACCGAACTTGTATAGACTTCACCAACTTGAATAAGGCTTGCCCGAAGGACAGTTTCCCCCTGCCAAAGATCGACCAGATGGTAGACGCGACGGCGGGATTCAACAAAATTAGTTTTTTGGATGCCTACTCGAAATACAACCAGATCCCCCTATATGAGGAAGACCAGATCCACACGGCATTTATCACGGAGCGAGGCCTGTACTATTATAGGCTTATGCCATTTGGTTTGAAGAATGCGGGGGCGACCTACTAGAGGCTAATGAACAAAATGTTCACCGAACAGCTAGGGAAAACTATGGAAGTCTACATCGATGATATGGTCGTAAAGAGCAGAGAAGCTTTGGGTCATCTAGGACATTTGGACGTGTGTTTCCAGATTCTGAGGCAATATCGGATGTATTTGAACCCCAAGAAATGCGCATTCGGAGTGTCCTCCAGCCAGTTCCTGGGGCACATCGTAAGCTAAAGGGGTATTGAGGCCAATCCTACCCAGTTGTCCTCTATCACAGACATGCAGAGACCCTCGACTATTCGGGGAGTCCAGCGCCTAGCCGGGAAGATAGTCGCCCTCAGCCGGTTCGTCTCTAGGATGTTTGACCGATGCAAGCCTTTCTTCCAGTGCATAAAGAGAAGCTCCACTATTGCTTGGGGGGAGGAATAGGACAAGGCACTGACAGACCTCAAGCTGTACCTAAGTCACCTGCCCATCCTGGCTTCCCCAGCAGAGGGGGAGTGCCTGTACCTTATTTAGCAGTGTCCGAAGTAGCGATCAGCACCGTACTATTCGTCGAGAAAGACAGCAAGCAGAAGCTGGTGTTCTATACAAACTGCATGCTCCTGGATGCCGAGACGCGGTATAGTATGGCAGAGAAACTGGTTCTCGCTCTGGTCAACGCTAAGAAGAGACTCAAGCAGTACTTTGAAGCACACTTTGTTACCATGTACACAGATTTCCCCATCCGGCAGATCTTGGCCAAACCAGACGTATCGGGATGACTAACCAAGTGGGCAATCGAGCTAGGGATATACGACATCGAGTATTGGCCCCGAGTAGCGAAGAAAGGGCAGGTCATAGCGGATTTCCTGGTGGAAATCAAATCCTTCGGCAAGCTGCACGATCCGCTTCAAATGTCTCACCCCCGCCACCCTTCAGCCTAGACCCTCTACACCGATGGATCCACGAATGCCTCAGGGTCAGGTATCGGGATAGTCCTGTAGACCCCAACAGGACTCAGAGTAGAGAAAGCCATGAGGCTCAGTTTCTAGGCAACGAATAACGAGGCAGAGTACGAGGCCTCGCTACAAGGCCTTGAACTAGCTCTGTATTTCAGAGTAGAGAGCATCGCAGTTATGACCGACTCGCAGTTTGTTGTGGGTCAGGTCAAAAGAGACTTCGATGTAAAGAAGTCATGATTACACAGGCACTTCTCTAAAGTAATAGGGGCGAAAGCCCACTTTACTAGCTTTAATATCGAACAGATTCCCAGAGAGATGAACCAGAAGGCCGATGAGCTAGCTAAGAGCGCGTCGACCAGAGGAACGAGACACGCAGAGATTCTCCTAGAGGACAGGAATATGAAAGACCCCTCAGAGACCCCCGCACATCATGTATTTGTAGCCGGCTCCGTAGACGAAGGATGGATGAAACCCATAACCCAGTATTCGACATTGGGGAACCTGCCCCCAGATCCCCAAGAAGCGAGGTCGATCAGGTTGAAGGCTGCCAGATACTCAATAGTGGGGGAACAACTATATAGGAGATCGACAATGGGCCGATGCTGCGGTGTGAAGGTCCGGACGAAGCGCAGAAACTGATGGAAGAAATCCATGAGGGAGTATGCGGTAACCACTCTGGCGGACGTAGCCTCGCCCACAAGGCTCTGACAGTCGGATACTTCTGGCCATACATGATGACAGAGGCGGCCCAGTTCGTCAAAAATGTGATAAGTGCCAGATTTTCGCCCCCATGAAATGCCAACCCGTGGAGGATCTCCATTCGAACATAATGCCCTGGCCATTCGCCAAGTGGGGTTTGGACATCGGCGGAGAGCTCCCCAGAAGTCCAAGGGGAAGAAGGTGTATCCTACTAGCCACAGATTATTTCACCAAACGGGTAGAGGCTGAAGCTTACGCGACTGTAAACAAAGCAAACACAATTAACTTCATTTGGAAAAATATAATCTGTTGATACGGGATCCCGAAAGAGATACACGTCGATCATGGCACACAGTTCCAAAATGCTAAGCTCAAGGAGTTATGCGAGCTGTATGATATAAGGCTCAGTTTCTCTTCCATGAACTACCCTCAGGAGAACGGCCAAGCAGATGCAACGAACAAAGCCATATTCAGCAATATCAAACATAACTTGCAGGAGGCTAAAGGCAGGTGGTTAGAAGAGCTACCGGCCATTGTGTGGGCCCATCGAACCACGGAGCGGAGGTCGACTGGAAGAATGCCATTCGCCATGGTCTACAGATCAGAGGTTGTGATCTCGACCGAGGTCGGCCTCCCGACCCTTCGCTCCGAAGTTGTAAGAGATGCCCCCTTAAACGAACAGCAGCTAAGCCACAACACAGACTTCCGAGAAGAAACGAGAAACATAGCCCTGGTCCACCTGGCTTCATACCACCAGTAGGCTAGGTCCTACTACGTAAAGAAGGTTAGTGCTCGACGATTTAACATCGGGGATTGGATCTTGAAAGTCAGAATAGGGAATTCCTCGAAACTGGACTCCAATTAGATTGGACCCTATGAGGTGATCAAAGCACTTGACAATGATGCGTATCTCCTGAAAGAACTCAAGACCAGAAAAGAGTTGCCGAACACGTGGAACGCTCAGCACTTAAAATAGTATCACGTGTGAGACACGTGCATGTGATGTAAGACCCACGTGAATGCTTATATTATTGAAAAGCTTAAATCCAAAATAGGTTAAGTGCCCTTTTTGCCACATGGATTTATCTTTTGGATTGCTATGGAAAAGGGGTCTGCCCACAGTGGCAGACCCCACGCATTATTCATGTGTGAGACACATGCAAGACCCACGTGAATGCTTATATTATTGAAAAGCTTAAATCCAAAACAGGTTAAGTTCCCTTTTTGCCGCATGGATTCATCTTTTGGATTGCTATGGAAAAGGGGTCTGCCCATAGTGGTAGACCCCACACACTATTCACGCAATCAAGGATCGTACTATAGGGATCACGTCGCTTGTCAACGACCCAAGAAAACGTACGAAGAGGAAAGAGCTGCGCAACCAAAAACTTGCCAGCAGACCTCAAGAATGATCATACTATAGGGATCACGTCGCTTGTTGACGACCCAAGAAAACATATGAAGAGGAAAGAGCTGCGCAACCAAAAACTTGCCAGCAGATCTCAAGAACGATCGTACTATGGGGATCACGTCGCTTGTCGACGACCCAAGAAAACGTACAAAGGGAAAAGAACTGCGCAACCAAAAACTTGCCAGCAGACCTCAAGAATGATCGTACTATGGGAACCTCATCGTGCAATAAAATTCTTGCCGATGGCCCGAGAAAACGTACGAAGAGGAAAGAGTTGTGCAACCAAAAACTTGCCAGCAGATCTTGAAAATGATCATACTATAAGGATCACATCGTGCAATAAAATTCTTGCTGATGGCCCGAGAAAATGTACGAAGAGGAAAGAGCTGTGCAACCAAGAACTTGCCTGCAGACCTAGAAAATGATCGTACTATGGGAATCACGTCGTGCAACGAAAGGATTACCGATGGCCCGAGAAAACGTACGAAGAAGGAAGAGTCACACAGCGAAAGTTTGCGACCTGCCCCCAAAGGAAAGCAGGGAGAGAGTCTACCTATTGTAAGCAGACCCTCCCCAGACAACATTCTAGCCGTACGCAGGGTGAAGGTTAAAGGGGTTAGCTTCTACCCATTGGAAGTGGACCCTCCCAGACAACATTTTAGCGGCACGCAAAGCAAAGGCTGAAGAGGTCAGGGTCTACCCATTGGAAGCAGACCCCATCCAAACAAAGTTTTAGCCGCATGTAAAGGAAAGGTTAAAGGGGTTAGGGTCTACCCGTTAGAAGCAGACCCTCCCCAGACAACATTTTATTATGCACACACCAGGCACTAAGACAAAAGTTAAAATCGGGCCCTATTTATTATTTCCAAAAAATACAAAGGGAATGATCGATGGGGATGCACACCCAAAAGCTCTATCTGCGAGAAGCGGGTCTTGGGCGGACTCGCAGAGACATGTCAGAGTGATAACGCCCAGTCTGCTCCCGATAAGAGCCGAGACTGGGCCTCTTCTTCTGCAGTGACAGATCTAGACAGTGATTAACCAGCCCCTGGAGCTGGTTCCGAGTGTGGTCCCATTTAGAGTCGGAGAAGTCTAGCCACACGCGCGGGTCGAACTCTGCCAAGATAAGTCATAACAGAAGTTATATCTCCTTAGATCCGGATGAGCTAGAGCTAACATCCCTATCTCTGGAACTAATCTTGTCAGTCATAACTCGAGGAAGACTTACTAATAACTCGAAATCATGTATGACCGATTCCAGACGTTTACAATAAGGGTCAACTTTACCCTGGACGCGGTCAATAAAGAAAAAGAGAATAGACTAAAGAGAATTGCACTGTTCTTATTATTTATACAGACAGTTACAACGAGGGTCAACTTTATAAATATATAAAATTAGAGACCCTAATTACCTCCGGCCAGGGGAGCGCAGCCAGTTTCGGTGCTTGGGCCAGCCCCGGTGGAGGGTGGCGTACCAAGTTCGGAGTCGTCGCTTGATAAAATGACTGCACCAGACGCCTCACCAGTTAAAGCCCTAAGACCAGGCTGTCCCGTCCTTTTCCGCGGCAAGCATCTTCAGCACGTCTGTGGGGTACACGATGTTGATCCCATCCCCAAGCTGCTGCATGTAGTACTTGATGGAATAGTGGTCTTTCTCGACGCCTTTATGCTAGTCAAACTGGTCTGGCGTAACCATCTCCGCGTGGCCTTCGAATTCCCTGTTCTCCCAGCCAAACCTATAACTTTCCGCAGAAAGGACATCCATCTGCCTCTGATACCTCGTTTTTAGTTTTTCTGCGTCCGCTAGTCTATCCCTCAGTGCCGTCAGCCTCAGCTCCACGTTGCTGCTGTGACAAGTCGACCAAAAGGGTGTTAATGTCAGCAAGGTCTTTGCCGTGCTTGCGAGACAACTCTACTTGAGCCCCTATCAATTTTATGTGGTCTAAGTAAAGATGTCGGCTTACCTCATTCGACCGGTCGAGTCTGCATTGCAGAGAATAGGCCTCCAGTTTGGCTCTCGTTTTGGTTTTCCTCATCTCTTTAGCATCATCAACGGCCCTATTGCGAGCAAGGAAGGCCAGCCCCATCTCTGCCCTAGCGCTCTGCAACTCTTGCTCCTTGACCTTGAGCTCGTTTTGGGCCAGTCTGACAGCCTCAGATTGAGCAAGTCTGTCGGCCTCCGCTTCGGCCAATCTTGTAGCTAGCTCCTCGTGCCTGACCCTTTCGACACTCTGGGTGTGAGCCACTGCGCTGCTGACCCTAGCCTCATCGAGGCTCTGATATAAGTGGAAGCCAGTCCTCAACTCGGCAAGGGCAGCCTCGCTGCGCTCGGCCAGTGCAGAGCAGGAGTTCAACTCCTCGATCAGGGCCCTGACACGAGAGGAATAGAAAGATCGGATGGCGGCTAGCTGTAAGATAAATGAAAAAGAGGTCAGAATCTAGCAAGGATGCTGAGAAATATGGAGGTAACTAGACAAGCCAAACCTGCGCAAAGGTACGGCTAGCGACGAGCTCGACGTTCTCCAAGGAGAGCGCCACCAGCTCAGGTTCTGCGACTGGACCCTCTCTTTGAGTGTTGTCCACGTCTGCAAAACGTGACTCCACCCTGCCTACCGCGAGGGCACCCTCTCTCTCGACTGGGCACGTCCCCAAAGCAGCAGTGGCAGGGACGAAGGAAAGCTGGGCACTACCGAGAGCGCCGTCAGCGACGGCGGGAGGCGGTGCATCCTCAGCAGAAGACGCCAGAACTCCAGACATATCGGCAATTTCGATCGCCGTCCCACTTGGAGCCCCGCCTAAACGTGATTTTTCGGTCTTGTCTTGACCATCCCTTCTTGACGGGCCGCTGCGCACAGACCTTCTTCTCCTCAGAAGGGTCAACATGGCCCCGTTGTCATCACTGTCAGATGAGGGGGTAACCCTGCCCCTCTTCTCTGCCAGGCCCTCTTCTTCTTTAGATGAGCCGACCTCATGGTACCGCTTTATTGGGACTGGAGGAGGGGAAGACAACCGAGATTTCAACCTGAGAGCCCCTCCACTGAGCTCAGCGATCTCCCCACCGAGGCAAGCAGCGCTCGACCCCACGCTCGTTTTTGAACCGGAGTCGGGAGTGGAAGAGGTTGGAGCAGCAGACCCCCCAGGCAGGCTCAAGGGTGTCCTCTTGCCATATATGGCCCGTGCGGCCATCGTTTCCCCGGACGGAGGTCCACTTGCATCGGAGCGAGGGACCACGGGCACTTCATCCTCTGAAGACACCACGAGATGCCGACCAGTGGTTGCCTTGGGGCGAGCCTTATGCCCAGCGGTACCCCCCTTAACGAGGGAGGGGTTTGCCAAGGGGCCCGTCTTAGAACCTATAAAGAACAAGCAATATGGTTAGATCACAGCCATAACCTGACTGATGAAGCTCAAGGATGCGGAAATGAACCCACCTCTATCTCTCTTAGGGGCGGCGGCTTCCTCCCTACGGAGCATGATGCACTCTTCGGCCACGACCCTCACGGCCTCTTCGAGCTCGTGGCTAGTTAGTGCCACCAGGTCGTTGGAACCTACCAACTGGCTTGAAGCCGTAACCAGATGACCCACCATGGCAATGCAATCGTGCTCATCCCTGCGGAATCGGTTCAGGGCAGAGGCATCAAGTCGGCTCCGCAGGTACTTCGTGATAACCCAGGTGTCCAGAGGGAAGGGAAGGGAAGGTATGAAACCATCCTGGGCATCATATTCATCACCTGGGGATTGAGGGTGGCCTGGATGTGTCGGTAGTCCCCAAGAGATCCGAAGATGACGATCCCTTCCAGGCCTTTGAGCTGCCCCACCAACAAATGCAGCTCGAACCTGTTTTCTTCTGCAGAGGTTGCACAAGACAAAATAACGTGAGCAATAACAGATGAGGAGAACGCAGACCCAAAAATCACGACCTGGCACTTACTCTGCAGGAAAACTGAGGGAATTTGGAAGTGCTCTCCATTCACCCAAGGGGAGCACCACGCCACTCCAACGGCGTATAGCCTAGAGTGGGAGTCTCATTGCTTGTCCGACCTCAGCAAGCCCTAGAAAATGTGACATCCCGGGAGCGGTTGAAGGTAAAAGGTGGGGTAGGAACTCTTTTTGGGGATAAGGGTGAGTTTGTAAGCATAAAAGACCACCTCCAGGTCGATATGCAGGTTATAAAGAACTTACAGGGCGGAGAGCCCCATCAGAATCATGACCCCATTTGCATATAACTGCATCGGGTGGATCCCTGTCAAAGCGAAGAACTAATGGATCAGAGGAGGAAGAGGGAATTGCAGCCATTCCAAATGTTTTCTTCCCAAAATAATAGAACCTTCGGGGGTAGAAGCACGTAGATACCAATCCGCGGGGCCCTCGACCGTTTGTAATGTGACTCTGCCAGGGAGGCAGAGCTGTCTCCTCAGCGAATCCAACTCCGAGTCCACAACGAGGCGAAGTTCCTGATCTTGATTCGAGGCCATCGTTCTGGATACAATCGAAAGAGCAAAGGTCTGTAGAAAGGGGAAAAGTCGAAAACCCTAAGATTTTACGAGGCTAGAATAATTGAAGATTTTAGTAAAGTAGAAAATGAGCGTAAATGCGGCTTTTATGGAGGGGGAGCCGAAGAGCTTTTCTGGAGAAAGGCAGAGCAAGGGAGACCGAACCGTCGGAACTTCGAAATTTAAAAAAATTTTGTGACATGGGATGGCGTGCCTCCGCGTCGGCAAGGGGGAGTCACGTGTATCCCTCAAATTGGAAGAACGGAGAAACGATTTTCCCACTTGATGGATACGAATCCATCAAGTCGGGAAATGGGGGCAGTTGTGGGACCCGTTCCCAAATCATACACCACTTGGATGATTAAGTGCCAGAACAGGTCGCAAACAGGGCACACCGTCCGACATGTGTCCAGAGTGACTAGTTAAAGGCCACGCGAGTCGCACGTGGTACCACATAGGCCATTGGGCTATCCAAGATTAGGGTCGAGCCCATCCTAGACCCTAGATGGACTCGGCCCAGTCTGATTCATACCTCGACAGCGGGGGGTCAGAAGCCCCAAGGGTCTTCCACCAGAGTACAATGGAAAGCAACTCACAGCTCCAGACCCAGACAGAGCATTTAATGCAATCTTGAGTAGTGTGCGCAGGGGGCAAACCGTCCTGACAGAACTGCGATTTATCCAAATCTCGTCCCTGACAGACTCGAGCCATAGGGGACAGCGGAAACTAGGCTACAGCGGTGCAGGGGGGATCACAGTAATCTTAGCCCATGACCTCTGAAGTAAGTCTTGATGAAAAGGGTACTCGGTCCTGAGATTGAGAACCAGGAGGTTCACAATTTCAGGACTATATATATGAGCCATGTGTCCCCAAAAGAGAGGCATGTACACATACAAAAAGAAGTATTTAAAAGTTTATAAGCAAGAAACAAAGATATACTCATACAGATACAAAGAAAAACAAAATCTTTGCTACCTTGAATTAAGAATAAATTACTGACTTAAGCATCAGAGAGCCTTTACAGGTGACCTCCCCCGCCTCTCTGATCTTGCCTGAAGTCAAAAGTTCTTTGGGATAGCAAGGACACGTGGACAGTTGGAGGATACGACACTGGCAGTTCAGAGACACGTGGACAGTTGGTGAAAATTGCTCAAACATTTATCTTCTTATAATCCCATGTTAAATTGCTTCCCCTCTTCCGACACTGCACGGGGCCCCTATTCACCCCATGCATCCTGCAGCACGAAGAAACCGAAGCCCATTTCAGCTCCACCTGACCCGTCCCGAATTCTACTCCAGCGGGTCAGATGCTCCAATTCTTGCTCTTGGTGACCCACTTCCCTTGTATGAGAACCAAAATAACTTGCATGATCCACCGAGGGAGCCTGGGCACTCTGCTGTCATAATCTCTGCCGTCAGTAAACGACGGCGAGCATCGACACAGTTAGTAATGCAGCAGCCCACAAAATGACCCTAAGCAAGGTCCAAAAAATCATAAACATTTTATTGGTTGGTAGAATGTTTTTGTGTGTTAGGTATTTTAAACTTATTTATTTGAAACGTATTAGGTTATTTAGATTGTTTATTTGAAGTGTGTTAGTGAATAATTTTTTTATTTAAAGTGGTAGGTGAACAATTTATTTATTTAAGTGTGTTTGGTTAGTAGGTGTTAAGTGTATGATTGTAAGTTTCTTAGAATTACTTTATTGGATGGTCTAGATTAATCCTAAACATGAATAAATAGCCTTCATTAGCAAGAGTTATAATCATTCAATCCTCAATCACATCTTAATTTTCTTTTCTAAATTCTCTTTGAGAATTTTACTTATTTCTATTCTCATTATGAGAACGCAACTTAGAGTAAAATTGAGCAATCCGCTGCGTCGATTAGTACCAGAGACTACCTCTGTATCAGGCAGAGCTTTCCCATTACCATCACTCTACACTATTTCTATTAAAAAAAAATCCTTATTTCATCATCACCTTCGTTATCTAATCCTTACCATCACCTTCCTACAATAAATATTTATCACACATACACATATAATCCTTCCATACACTATCTTTGTTTCTTAAAAAAAAAAACAAGAAGTGTATATCAAAGACATAGATCAAGGTTTCCTCCTTGGAGAATTTGCTTCATTCCTTTAACAAAGTAATATATATAGTTTTGTGAGCTTTATTTTTTTCTTACTGTTTAGATTTTTTAGAGTTCTATATTTTTCTTTACTCTTAAGAGATTGTACTATTTACTTTCCTACAAAAGCGAAAAAAGAAAAAGTAAAAAGTAAAAAAAAAAATAATTCTATTTCCCTTTACTTTTAAAAATTTGCTTTCCTATAAAAGTAAAAAAAAAAAAAGTTCAAAAAAAAAGTAAAAAAAAGTTCAAAAAAAAAAGGCGAAGAGTCTAGCCAACAAAATCCTTTTGTAGAAGAGTTCATAACAAAGGAGTCAATGGATGCACTTGATAGAAGATTGCAGAATCTAGAGACAATATTTACAAATTTGACTCAATATTTTCTTAGGAGACAAAACAACAATTATGAACGATGGACACATGACGAAGTTGATTCTCTTGGAAATTTTAGGCAGCATCGAAATTAACTTTTTCAAGGTGAAAATTCTAATGAAGATGATGAAGGACCAGCCATGCCCGAAAACAACCAAGGACCTCAGCATAATGATTAGCGCATGAAGATCGAGATTCCGCAATAAAATGGTCTATTTATGATTGAAGAATTTCTTGATTGGCTAGCTGAAGTAAAATAGTTCTTTGATTATCAAGGTACTTGAGAACACATGAAAGTCAAATTGGTGGCTTATCGATTCAAAGGAGGCGTGTTAGCTTGGTGAGATCAATTACAAGTGACACATATTCCGCAAGGGAGAAACAAAGTTCACACTTGATGGCGAATGAGACAATTGATGATCGAACACTTCCTACCTCCAGATTACGAACAAGCACTTTTTAGTCGATATCAACATTGCCGACAAGCATACTGGATAGTACAAGAATACGTAACTGAATTTCATAGCTGCCCGAGTAGACATTCGCAAATCCGAAATTTAAAAGATTTCTAGATTCATTGATGGACTTCATACAAACATACAAGACGAGGTATTCAAACAATCTCATAATATTTTGTCTAGTACAGTTCAACTCACTTTGAAAATTGAAACTCAACTCAACAAAAAGGCATATCATAATTCAGCAATTTCAATCCTCTACAGCACCACAAAGATCTGATTTGAGTAAAAGGAAGGCCATAACCACACGATGAAGTAATAAGACTAACTCTTTCTTACAACCAACCAACCAACCGCTCGACCGTAAAGGGAAATAGCCAACAATAATACTAACAACCCTTATACAGTCCCGAAAGGTAATAAATATTATCGTTGTGGACAAGCAAGTCACTATTTAAATCAATGTCATCAGAACAGACTCGTTCATCTAACCACACATGATGACGATGTCAAAAGAAACAAAGCATATTTAGAGAATGAGGAGTACTTAGATGAAGTTGAACCTAAGGAAGTCATTTATGGAGATAAAGGTATTTTTTTGGTGATAAGATGATTGATATATATACCAAAGAAGAAAGAAGCATACAACGATACAACATCCTTAAGACTCATTGTATGGTTGAACAACAAGTGTGCAATCTTATCATTGATAGTGGCAGTAGTGAGAACATAGTATCCAAGACTATGGTAGACAAGTTACAACTACTATATTCAGGAGCTACACGTAGGAGAGTTAGAAGGACACATGGGACGAGACAAAACTATTCCATTAGTAGAAGCTTGATACTTTTGGCCACATCTTAAGTGTGACGTCGAGAAATTTGTCAAGCATTGTTATTTATGCCAGATTACAAAGGAAAAAGCTCAAAACACTGGGTTGTACATGCCACTTCCTATTCTTGATGCGCCTTGGAAAGATTTGTCCATGGATTTCATCTTGAGACTATCGAGTACACAAAAAGTTTCAGATTCTATCTTTGTTGTAGTAGATCATTTTTCAAACATGGCTCATTTTATTCCCTACAAGAAAACTTCAGATGCTACTTATATTGCCCAATCGTTCTTTTAAGAGATTGTTCGTCTGCATAGGTTACCAAGGATAATAGTCTCTGATCACGATAGTAAATTTCTTAGTCATTTTTGACGCACTTTGTGGATGAGACTTGATACCACCTTATAATTTAGTAGCACTTGTCATCCCTAAATAGATGGGCAAACTGAAGTCACTAATCGCACATTGGGTAATATTTTACGGTACTTGATCAAAGAAAGTCCTTGACAATGGGAGAATGTCCTACCACAAGCTGAGTTTGCTTATAACAACGTGCCAAATTGTTCCAACGGTAAATCTCTATTTGACATTTTTTATATTTGTCCTCCGTTGCATACTCTCGACTTAGTACTTTTACCAAAACTTCCAGGGATGAATATTATTGCCGATCATTTGATTAATAAGGCGATCCATATCCATGAAAAAATGAAAAGAAAGTTAGAAGAGTCTACTGCAAAATACAAGGCTAATGCTGACAAGTACAAAAGATTCAAAACTTTCAAAGAGGTCGATTTTGTAATGATTCATTTACGTAAAGAAAGACTTCTAGCAAGAGAATACAATAAACTCAAGCAAAATAAAATTGGCCCCATTTCGCATCATTTAAAAGATTAATAATAATACATATGTTATTGATCTACCAGATAGTTACACAATTTTTAAGACCTTCAATGTTCAAGATCTGTACGAGCACCATGGACCGGAAGTTATATCATAAGTAACTCGAGGATGAGTTATTTTTTTCAAGTGAGGGAGAACTGAAGTAGCAGCCCATAAAATGATCCAAAGCCAAGACCCAAAATTCCAAAACCCAATCTAACGAACGTTTCATTGGTTGGTAGAATGCTTTTGTGTATTAGGTATTTTAGACTTATTTATTTGAAATATGTTAGGTAATTTAGCTTGTTTATTTAATGTGTGTTAGGTGAATAATTTGTTTATTTAAATGTGTTTGGTTGGTAGGTGTTAGGTGTATAGTTGTAGGTTTCTTAGAATTATTTTATTAGATAGTTTATATTAATCCTAAACTTGTATAAATAGCCTTTATTGTCAAGAGTTGTAATCATCCAATCTTCAATCACATTTTAATTTTCTCTTCTAAACTCTCTTTGAGAATTTTACTTATTTCTATTCTTGTTGTGAGAACGTAAATTAGAACAAAATCTAACAATCTGCTACGTCAATTAGTGACACTGTCAGGTTCGCTATCAACAAGGTTTATAGTAGGAAGGCTGAGTAGCTCCAAAACCATTAGAAAGAAAGAAAAAGCTCAAAAATAATGGGGATAAGAAAGATTAGTGTTTACAAAGGCATTTGACTTAGTGATGATTGTGTGTGTTCGTTGAAGAAGCCGAGATCATGTAGCCGCAATTCTGATTTAATGACCAAACTCGTCTCTCGAATGAGCTAGAGAGACGAGAGATGAAAAATTAAAAAAATAGACGCAAGACTTCTAAGAAAATGCCTACTCTTATAAGACTTCATGTTCTTGTTCTAAACATTCCTAGATTTGTAATCAAATGATTGTAAAATTAAATTGGATTTTAGAGCTAGAGTGAGAAAGACAACTGACACAAAAGACATTTCAAAGAAAAACAATTAATTTATATTATAATATTTAAAAACAAGTATAGATAATAAGTTTATTGCCATTTTTCTATTGAAAGTAAACTTTAAATCTTACCCCTATCCAAAAACTGTTGGATCATTCAAACTTGCGTTATGCAGAGATCTAACGCTAATGGAGCTACGAGGGACTTTGTCCCTCAAAATGAATCGAAAGACTAAATTGGTACCCATATTTGAAAATTTAATTTAGGCTTTAAACTGTACTTTTTCATTTCATCATTTTAAAAATTAAGAGAAATGTGAAAGTATAAATTTTTATTAAATTGAAAAAAATTCTGTACTTTCTTTGAAATTTTTTCTAAAAGAATTATGTGAGTCGACTTATTTTTTTAGAAGCCAAAATTTTAATATTTCACTCATATAAACTCAAAAGCTACTTTTGAGCTTAAAAGTCAAAAGCTATTTTAATACTTAAAAATAATGCCAAATAAGCTCAAAAGTAATACCAAATAAACCCTATTACGGTATGTGAAAGGAAAAAAAATTTAAAAAGATTGCATTGTTGTATATATAGCATGCCATACAGTGTTAACAAACCAATTAAAATGTGTACGAAGACACATATTAGTTTAGGGGGCGATCCACATTTATTAACTAGCCTTAGCACAGTTGGTTTATTTTTTAACACTTTTGCAAAAGAAAACATATGATATGGGACCGATATGTTGAGAATAGGAAATGAGGAGGATATCTGGGAGTATTCTAAATCATCACGTAGAACTGTCTAACCATATAAGTTAGGCATAAATATGCTTTTATGTCATAGGTACAGCTTATATTTATTTTAGATGTCATACATCGTTGTATTATGTCCACAGTTCAAAATTACTAGCTTATAGTTGTGTTATGTCCATAGTTCAAAATTATTAACTTGGCATTGGCACGATCAGTTTACCCATGATTTAATATGTTGTATCATACTTTATCACGTTAATTTATATATCTAGACGTGTCAGTTTATTTAAGCTAAAATTGGCTCATTGGATTAATAAATTATATTAATTTTAGCTATCGTTTTTATGATTATTTTCTCCCAAATCATTCAAGTGTATCCAAAAAATATATTAAAATACAAAATTAAATATAATACTTTTTAATTCCAAAGAAGAGCTAAAACAAATAAGAAATATTTGCATATTATAATTATAGACTAAATGTCTCCCAATTAGCCTGACACTTGTGTATTGGAAAACTTAGGATCTCTAACACTTTTACCTACAAAAACAAAAAAGAAGTACAAAAATAAGGTGGGTTAGATTTTTTTTCTAATTCTCATACTGCATTTTTTAGAAAAAGATCATTTTTAAAATAGTTACTAGTGTCTGAAAACTAGTTACTAATTACTAGCTACCAATTATATGATAGTAATAAATAAATTTGATTACTAGTTACCGATGCTAAAAAACTGGATACCGGTTACAAGTTATTACTTTAAAAAATGATATTTTTCTGAATTTGTTTTTTAAAAGTAGTATTTTTCTAAAAGTTACGGTATTATATTTCTAATTCTTTTCTAAAACATTGTGCAAGGCCTAATTTTTGCAAAAACTTATTTATAATAATATACATACATATATATATATATAATGTGCTAACGTGTTGTACTAATGAAGAATATCGTGCTTTACTTATGAGCTCAGCAAGACCCACATAATTAGACTATGCCTAGTATGACTCGCATTTTATCATATTATGTTGTGACGTGTTACCGTACTAATGGGTCGGCCTGACCTTCTTGTTAGCTTTATCCACATAGGATAATTATAATAGCTACTATCTAATCTTATTATTATATCTCTTCCTTAATTATAAGCTTGTATAGAATTATACTTCTACGGCTCCTAATTTATCATTAAATCTGTTATATTTAAGATTGTATTATAAACTGATCCCTAAAAGATAAATTATTTGCCTGTCAATGCCCGATGAATCTTTTTCATTGTATTCCAATGTCTGCCCCATAATTTTAAATTTTCAAACTAACTATTTGTTTAGTTTTTGAAATATTCATATAAGCCAAACCTGGTAACTACATTAATTATTTGACAAAGAGTCATATATGATATACCCTAGGAGTGTTCGTCCATTCCAATATGCACATATTATGGATTTCAATAATTATATCTAATCCAATTCCTATAAAATCTTTTAATCAATCTAATACAATCCGTATATATATGGATTAGATTGGTTACTTTATATTGGTTATTTGGGGCTAGTTAATAAGTCCCTGTTATTTGGCTTTATGTTGTTTTCTTATTATTGATTATTCATTTTTAATATAAATTTGAACCTTTTATTACAATTTTAGCCACCACTTATCATCTTAGTATTTTTTTAAAAAAATACATAAAATCTGTTTAAAATCTAAAATAAGTGTGCCAAACAAATAAGCAATACTATATATATGAATTAAAAAAAAATACGTTATATATATATAAAGAGCACTAATCCAGTATGTATTTTTTTTACACTTATCTATATGTATTATTTTACCTAATTAAAAATCATCGCACTCATTTTTTCATGGTAAAAAATTGAGAGAGAAAAATATTAAATAAAAAGTATTTCTTTTCATTATTTTTTTTAACTACTTAAATTATAGTAGTCATTGGATAATTATCTAACAGTTAAAAACGAAAAAACATATAGATAGATTAAAAAAATAAATACATATAATTTAGATTTGGAACCATATATATACATATGTATTTTTAATATAGGCCACCAAATGTAGTCTTCTTAATGGAGCTGATCTTGTTTGAGCCAACACATATCACGTTTAACTAATATGGTATTGGACAAAAGTGACTAGTGTTGACCAAATTATAAATGGGATCAGAAATTGAATTGGTCGGTATGAATTGAATCGGATAATGCGGATTTTGAACATCCTTCGTATATCCTTCTGAGCTACATTAATTGTTTGACCCCAGAGTCATATATGATACACCCAGCTTTGAGAAGGAAACACGACTCCCCACCTGTAATCATTTATTTTTCTTGCTTGATATCACTGCGCCCAAATTAACTTCTTCTTTTTTTTTTTCCTATTCCTAAATAACAAAAATGTCGTGGGTAGTAGTTTCTCTAATAGTTTTATACCAAATGCTTAACCAATTACGTAATTAAGTTATAAACTCAGAAAAAAAAAAAAAAATTGGCAAAATATGTAGAGTTACACGTATTAGTCCAACCCAATCCACGTGAATATTCGAATATTATCATTTGCATATGTATATATATATATACACATTTATTTGTATACCAAACATGGGGTTTTGTGATTGTGAATAGCCAAAGCACATACAACAACAAGTATCTCTCTCCAAAGCACATACAATACAACAACATCAAATATCCAATCACACCCCACTCCCCCGACCAAACTTCGTCACCACAAACGTTACTTCTCCCATTATGTGGTCACATTTTACTTACCTCCACAGTCTTGTTAACTACAGTAAAAATAAACTTGCTCTTACATAGACCCCGCTACATATTCTCAGGTGCACTACTGCATCTACATAACCTCAAAAAGACGAGTAACTTCTCCTCCTCAAAACACATAAAGTCACGCGCCGCCGCTTGCAATGGCACGGCCCCGCTTCCTGCTAGTAACGTACTCTGCTCATGGCCACATAAACCCTTCTCTGCACTTCGCCAACCGTCTTGCCTCCGCTGCCGGCGCTGATATCACCTTCGTCACCACCGTGAAGGGCCACCGCCACATGGCCAAGGCCGCTGGCCGCGAACTGGACCCGGAAACCAAGACCCCAAACGGGTCGGTCATATCCCTCGCCCCGTTCTCCGACGGCTACGACGACGGGTTCAAGCCCGGGGACGACCTCGACCACTACTTATCCGAGTTCAGGCGTTGCGGGACCCAGGCCATAACCGATCACGTCGTCTCGGCCCGAAACGACGGGCGTCCGTACAGTTGCGTGGTCTACACGATTCTCCTCCCGTGGGCCGGGCTCGCAGCCGATGAGCTCCAGATCCCGTCGGTGCTTCTGTGGATTCAGCCGGCGATGGTCTTGGACATCTACTATTACTATTTCCATGGTTATGGAGATATCATCAGGGAGAACATCAAACGACACCCGCCTTCGAAAACGACACTTCCTGGACTGTCGTTAGAGTTCACTCGTCGCGATTTACCGTCGTTTATGGACCCTGCGGATACTTACTCCTTCGCTATCCCGTTGTTGCAGGAACAGTTCGAGATTCTTGAGAAGAAAAATAAGCCGAGAGTACTTATCAACACTTTCTATGACTTGGAGGCCGAGGCTTTGAGAGCGGTTAGTGATCATCTGATTTTGATTGGAATCGGACCGTTAATTCCGTTGGCTTTGGAAGAGAAAGAGCCTTCCGATAGGTCGCCGGAAAAGTACATCGAGTGGCTGAATTCGAATCCCAAAACGTCAGTCGTATACGTGTCGTTTGGGAGTATGTCGGTTCTGGCGAAGCCACAGATGGAGGAAGTTGCTAAAGGGTTGTTGGAGTTTGGCCGTCCATTCTTGTGGGTTGTCAGGGAAAAGGTTAAAAACGACACTGAAAAGGATCAAAACGACAAAGACGAGGATGAGCTGAGTTGTAGAGAAGAGTTGGATAAGCTTGGAATGATAGTGCCATGGTGTTCTCAAATGGAGGTTTTGTCTAATGAATCTGTCGGGTGTTTTTTGACTCATTGTGGTTGGAACTCGACTTTGGAGAGCTTGGCTTCGGGGGTTCCGATGGTCGCCTTTCCACAGTGGACGGATCAAGGGACGAATGCAAAGTTGATCGAGGAAGTGTGGAAGACGGGAGTAAGATTGAAGCCCAACGAGGATGGAATTGTTCGGAGTGAAGATATCAAGAGGTGTTTGGATTTGGTTATGGGAGGGAAGGAAAATGGGGTGGAATTGAGAAGAAATGCAAAGAAATGGAAGGATTTGGCTAGGGAAGCTTTAAAGGAAGGTGGCTCTTCTGATAGGAATCTCAAGGCTTTTGTGAAGGAGGTGATTGGAGAAGGACCTAAATGTTTGCTCGAATAGTAAGATTTTTTAGTATTTTCTTTCGTCTCATTTCAGGGGTACATAGAATGTCAAACTAATTAATTATGAACCTTCCCTTTTCTGTTTTTTAATCTATAATTTAGTAGTTTGTGCATATTATTTATTGATCATTCGTAGCAATTGGTTTATCTTATTGTTAAATGGGACACGCTGTGTTTTGTACGGCCTGGAAATTTTCTGACCTTAGTTGACCGGACGCCTGGTTGGAATCGGGATTTAAATTGGCAATCGTGGGTGGGTGCTTAATAAAGTAGTAGTTTTTAAATTGCGTCGACAGGTACCTTTTTAACTATATATTTTAATTTCTTATTCTGATCTCCGCAATGATATGTGGTTTATATTTTATTGGTATATTTGAAAAATAGTGCCATAATTTATAGCTTTAAGCGAAAGTTTCTTTTAAACGATTCTAAAGTTCAGAAAAATTGAATCTGATCGCCAAAAAATTCAAATAAATAAATGGAAGGTCTTCTTCTTCCGAAAAAAGAAGGGGGTTCTGGGAGGTTTCGCTGCTGGGTGTGAGTAGACTGCTTGTTAGATCTTTAGAAAGTGAACATATCAGTGCAGTTCTTACAACTCAGGAGATGGTTATATCAGTGCAGTTCTTACAGTCCACTCAGGAGATGGTTATCGTCAAATGACTCTGGTTGAGAATATTATTTCTTTTCTTCAAGAAATAGTGGTCTCCCTTATTGTTATGTTTTTGCCATAAAGTAGTCAGTCAACATACACTCATTATCTTATTATGTTTTCTTTATTATGACTATAAAATTTCTAATTGTATTGCTTTTATTATAGCAGACAATTTAGCTGACTAAGGAATCTCATTACAAAGAAAACATTCTTCAATATATTTTATTCTTGACCATTAAACTTAGTCGCAATTATATTTTTCTTCATCTACTTAGACTACTCATCCCACTGTAAAAAAGAGTTTGTTTCAATTGGTAATGGTATGGAACAAAGAGAGGCTATAGTACACTAGTTAACGAAAGTGGATCGTCTAAAAGATCAATGTCAAGGGATTTTTTGGAGTTAGAGATCAATATATAGATATCGGAGAAAGTAGAGTAGTAGAGCGCCTGATTTCCTACTAATATAATATTGCTTCGTTTCTTTCTTCTTGCCTAGTTTTGTGTCCGCAAGATTGATGGAGATTGAAACATTGTTCTTAAATAAATCTGTTAATTCTTCTGCACATATGCAAATTCAATTTTCTGTATGTAACTTCACTGCTATTACAGACAAGAACATTCATTCAGTGAGCATACCCCAAAATAAATGCATGCAGTGCCCTAATTTGTTCGTTGCTTCTTGAACCTTAATTTTGGTATTTTTTTTAAACTCATAGTCAGAATTAGTATTTGACCGAGAGTAATTTATAACAAATATTGAATTTCAAATACCATATTAATAATAGCCAAAATAAAAGTTATAAATTGAACATTTTGTCTAACTCAAAGTATAGAATTATTCTCGATAAATAAAAATAGTGTATTAAGAGATGATAATGTATGTGAATAGCCATGTTAAGTTGCGTTCAGCCGTGAAAGCATTTGCTTTCAGACAGTCTTGACTCGTATACTCATAGCCCCCTATTGAACAAAACGAAAGACACGAGATAAAAAGATATGTAAGCATAACACTAATAGTTCTGCTTTAAAAGTATCAACTTTGTTTACTAATTAATTCTTGTACGTACAAAAGTATTATGTTGAGCACAACAAGACGTGTAATATAGAAGACAAATTAGCTTTTATTAAACAATTGAAAACTTGTATTGTAACATCCCACTCGGCATTTATAAAAAACCACTAAAAATATTCTTGCTCCTAATATCTCATTTCAAAAAAATAATAGAATTAGGGAGAAATAAAAATATGGAATAATATCGAGAAAAATCATTATCCTCAGAAAAAAATTATACTATATGAAAATTTTCTACACTTTCTCTTTTCTATATCCAATAACTAGGGAGGAAGGCACCCTAACCTCTTAACCTTCCTACTCCTTAGTAAAAAATATAAATAGACTAAAATAGAACTTTCTCATAAAAGGATATATTTGAAACATTACGTACTGGGGTGATTAATAAATATGAAGATAGTTTCGAGCCTCTCTTCCTCTTCATCTGCTATATTGATGTGGGACTTAAAACTTCTATTATATTATACTAATTTAGCTAATTTCCAACAAATTGTTTCATTCAAAATAAAATAAACTCACATTATTTGTTGTAATTTTTAATATAAATTTAGCATTACTGGTAAATACTAAGATTTACAATTGAATTTATATAGGGTCCATGTATCACCACTTGCAATCCTATATTCAGGGGGAAAAAAGGGATTAGTTTGATTGAGGCTGTTAATTTGATTGAGGCCGTGCTCATCACGAGAGTTACCTACATACCTTTTATATAGATCAAGTTTTGATATAGTTCTAGACAATCAAATTTTAGTAAAACTACATAAGAAAATAAAGAAGATAAGATTTTAATAGACATTGTGTCGAGAAAAGCATGTGTAGAATGGATAGAAATGTTAGGAATTTATACGCAATTAAGATATTTTTAACAAATAAGAAACTATATTAATTAGATAATTAATCATAATTATTTTTGGATAAACCAATCAAAATATGTCTAAAGGATAAAACTCAACGGAGAGCATAGGGTTCGGAATTCTATGTCGAATAACAGCCATCCCATGCATAAGGACACCCTTACCCTACAATCGCTTGGTTGATCAGGGGCATAGCACTTGGACACGTATGCTCAAAGGGATTGGTTCACTATATAAGTCAAGCATTCGGGATTGTACGTTAGAATTAGCTCACTCACTAGCAAGGAATTTTGTACCCTACCAGAAATATAGTGACAAGATATATGGCTCTCAAACACGTATGCCTAAAAGGATCAGCTCATGAATGGACAAGTATCTGGAACTCTTCATTAGAATAAACCAATACATCCACAAGGATGATTGCACCCTATTACGCTTAGTGAGGGAGCTTTGAAGTGTAGGCCTAAATGTTGATTTTCAAGCAGGTAAATTGAGTATATAAGTTATAAAGTTAGTAAACATACCTATTGATCTATATCCATTCTGACATATTTTGACATAGTAAATAACTTTAACTATGAATAATCAACGAACATGAACATATACGAGGACGACAAACATAGCTATAAATTAATAAATCATGATTAAATTAGACATATCAATTACTCAAGAAATTCAAATGAGTCAAATAATCCAAGTAGTGTTTCAAACAATTCAAATAATTCAAACACACCAGATAATATTCTTCATCAATTAATCACTTCAATTAACTTAATCATATCAGACAATCCAAATCAATCAATTCAATTCAATTTATGAAATTCAAATTATTTAATCAAAACAAACTAACATAAAACAAAACATTTGTCAAAAATCAATTCAAATAAACAATTCAAATAATTTAAGCCTGTCAAATACCAAACAATCACTCCAATGGAACCTGGCAATTCAAGTCAATCAAATAGCAAACAACTCACTCCAATCAAACAAAACAATTCAGTCCAATCAAAAGATTTCATACTCGAAACAATATCACACTCTCAAGTCAAATCATCCATCCAACCAAAAAGATTTCACACTTAACTCCAAAGTAATTTCAAACACTAAGATTAAATAATTTAACCAATTATTTATTCAAATCAATCCATAGAATCAATTATTTCAATTGAACCAAGAAATTCAAACATTTCAATCACAATACTAGCTAATTCAAACATAAAATTGAAATACCCCAGTCAAATAATTGGACATTAAAAGATGCAAACTAAATATCTATTTGAGCAAACAGTACTGGAACATATCAATGAATTATGCCTTTTTCATGGTAATGGAACAAATCTAAATGCAGTCATAGCACACACAAAGCATTACCAAGCGAACCTTCTCTCTCCAACCAAAGAAGACTCCCCCAACTGCTCGCAGAGGCCAGAGAGGGAGACCTCCTCTCCTTCTTTAGCCTCCCTTCTCCTCTTCTCCTTCACCTTCTCTTTTTCTTCCTCCCCGTATCCTCCTTGTCCTCCTCCTTTTTTTACTCTTCTTCCCAATCTCTTCTCAGGGATAAGAGTTTATTTTCCTTTTTTAGTTCTCTAATAAGTCCAGATCTTGGATCTGTTTGTAGTACCATATTTGGGTAGATTTTTAGTCTGTTTACCAAATCTTGAATCTGATATTTCTTTTTTAATTTAGATCGGGTAAGACGGATGTGTTATTTTTCTTCTCTATGGGTATGGATCTCATAAGGTATGGGCATCATATAGACTTTAGTCTTCCCGGCCCAGAATATAGTCCAGGAGTAGATGAAGGCACTTGATGCTAGTGGCCCTTGTCATCCTCGATGATAACCCACAAATCTTGTTTTAGGTGTGTTTATGATCCATTTTTTGTCTCTTTTTTTTTTAAGAATTTGAAATTGTAATCATTTTTATATTGTAATATGTACTATTATTGAACTTTTTTACTTCTAATAATGATATTCCTAAAAGGAGCTCTTTTTATTAAAAAAAAAGATGCAACCTTAGCCCACACATTAATTAGCTCGTCACATTTTTTAGTTCTTATGTAGATGATTGCGCAATCTATTGGTCGGAACAACTTTAATATGGTTTATTTAGGCTTTTCACTTGGACCTCTACAAGTACTTGAGAAAAAATATACAAATAATCGAGAGAGAGAGAGAGAGAGACGAGAACAAAATTATCAGTTAGAACTTAGAAATAGACTATGCTAGAAATTCCTAAAAATTAATTTCAAAAAATGATTTTAACGAAAACGATTTCCGCAATTTTGTAAGCAAATCAAGAATGTAGCAGAACTGGTATTTTAAAATTTTCTTGAAATTGTACAAAACATAAACGTAGGATCGTTAATCTAACATAAATCAATTCATGGATCTTAGTTTAAATAAAACCTAGAAATGCTTCACAACCATTGAGCTTTCCTATATATTCTTTAGAGCCCGTTGAATAATCCAATATATGGACACCTTCTTGATTCTCAACAAGAAGTGAGTAGACAATTCGGAAGACGTTCTTCCTTCTCCTTGACTGCACGTCTATGGCCATGGGTATCTCTCTCTTGGCAGTTATAAATGAGCTCGGGATTTCTCCCATAGTAGCTCAACTCTCTCACTGTCCCTTTTTCTCTCTGTATCACATTAAGCATAGTTATTATGCATGTAGTAGGCATACGACTACTGTACAGAGGCTTAGGAGAACTTTTCTCACAAGTATTAAAAGATATGTAAACCTTAATGAGCGTATTGGGCTCAACTGACCATTCAATTAGTTATTGGACTATGTGTGTACTAGACAATAGATCTTATGAATCCAAATAATCTAAGCTCCAATAGGCCAATTATCTACATTCATAATTAACTCTTAATTATGACTGGGCTTTATCTATTAATATTAGAGCACTCCACTATAGGCCTAATATTTTACTCTTAGACTAAATGTCATATATTTTCTGTGAACTTAATTAATACTTTAATTAACTCGATCCATTTAGCATATACTATACATGTAGATATACCCTTTATGCAATGTCGTATTAGTAAAGTAGAATTACCGTATTACCCCTCTAGTACATATTTACCTTTGGGTTACCATTTTTTATTTAATGGATTATAATTGAATATGGTGTTTGTAACTATCCATATAAATATAATTAAATTCACAAAGTGAATACATGGTGTCTAGTTTTTACTATCCAAGTCCTTAAAAAACTCAAAGTGACATTATATGTATGGTTTCCAAATCACAAAGAGTGTTCTCATTAATTCACAAATCTTATTTTTTAAGATACTGAAGTTCGAACCATATAATTGGAACTAGTCCTTTAGTGACTCAAAAAGATAAAACTCATGAAAAGAAGTCTGGCAATCTACTAAGATTAAGATAATCTTGTAATAATACTAAATTAGTGAAAGATAGGATATTGAGTTACGATACTTAACCTCAAATTCTATTCTCACTTGGTCCAGTTCAATGCACTTATAACTTTCTTATAATGCACTTGTGTTTCTATCCAAAGTCAGACAATTTGATGATTGGAGACTTCACCAATCTCGTTGAAATAAATAGTACTATATTCTATGACAAAATAAAATATTTTATCTTTATTTATAGAATGTGAACTCTTTATTTAGACATAATGAAATAAAAAATTTAGTTTCCCATATGTAAACACTTCACACGAATAATTCTTTATTACTTATTATTAGTTATGAAAACTTTTAGACGTTTGCACAATAGAAAATATAAACATCACATGTATATAATTGGGACATAATATAGAATTTATTAACAACATATAGATAACACTTGTCACAACCCAAATCTCAGGCTAGTGGTAGAAGGGGAATTTCGCAAAGATGAGAAATTCTTTGATTTATTTGAAAACGTCTAAAAGTTATAGTTTTATAAAACAGTCTATTTTAGATAAAATATTTGGAATTCCATCCCGTGAACCTCTCCCACAGTTCGTATACACCATTAAACATAGATCGAATAAATACTGAAAAGAATGTAAATCAAATATATATTCAAATATCACCATCATCCAAATCAGAACAGACACCAGAATGGCATACTTGAGTTTGCAGACAAAATGGGAAGTAGTTATCTTGGTTCAATGCTAAAACAAAACTCAAATAATCCAAACACCACAACAACATGCTTTAAGCATTACCAAGATAACGAACTACAATCCTGACGGCCTCTTACTCCTCTTGATCTCCAAAATCGCACTGGACACCATATGAGGAAAAGAGTGAGCATAAAATATTCAGTAGGAAAAACAGTTACCTCGATCGAAAACATTTTAGTAATGGAAAGCTCCTACATGGTAAGTTTAAATCTAATACATATATATATATATGATAATCCAAAACAAGAAATCGTCACATATATGTATAAATATATCACTATAATCAAAACCATTCAATTTATATGCACATGACACAAATCAACCCATATCCATGAGCTCATATCCTCTCATCTATAGAAACCTAGGATGATGCCACTAAGTGTACTTAATAGCCTGCCTGACACATAAGCCCATACCCGGAGGAGATACCCATATGCCGCCTACCAAACATAGAGGGGCAACCGAATTGCCTATGCCTGCCAAATGGGAAGGTAATCAGAAGTAACAAAATCACGTGCGGGTTTACTGACCCTACACAGACGGTGTGGCATGCAAATTGAGGCAAATCTTAGCTGTCTGATTTCGATTTTCATGCCAATCACCAAATATAGGGAATATATATATGTATATATATTAAACTTCCCCATTTTTTGAGTACAATCCAAAAATAACAACAAAAACACAATCAAACGGCTTGATCAAAAAGTCAACTCAAGCTCAAAATATTCCGAAAATAGCAACTTTTGATTCGAGTTTTATGGGGTTAAGATATATATACCTTGAGCTTCCTCTTGACGAGACAAATCCAACAAGCTCAGTTAGAGGTCAAATGGTGGCTGGAATCATCGCCAGAGACGAGAAATCCGAAATGGTCCACTTCATCTTCTCCGGCAACGGCGGCTTCGGCAGCAGTTGGCGACAGTCGTCAGAGATTCCTGGCAGCACAGCGAACTCGCGCCGGGTGGTTGGCAGGCCGGATGGTGGCCCGAGAGGCAGCGCGGACCTCGCCGGTCCTTCGGCCAAGAGTGAACAGAGAGAGAGCGAGGGAGGCATCAGGGAAGAGAGAGAAAGTGAGTAGGAGGGAGAACCCACATAGGTAAGTAAGGGACTGTGCAATTTTTATAAACAAATTGCACTATAGACCCCGATTCCCAAATATCTATCAATTCTGTCCCCCCAAAAATTACAATTTAGTCCCTCTGTACAAAACGTTTACAATTTAACTCACCCAACATAATACCCGAAAATCGGTAAAATGTCCAAATTATCCTCCCAAAAATCTGGGTTTTTACAACACTTAACTCTAATAAACATTGTTCAAAATACCTAACAAAGAAACTACTTTTTAGGAGATATATCACACAGTCTCATTCCTTCTAGGTGATCCTCAAATACTATGATTGCCAAAGATTTAGTAAAAAGATCGGTAATATTTCCTACAAATGCTATCTTACTCACTATAATGTCTCCCTACTAAGGTTAACACATAACAAAAAATTGATCTTCTGGAGTATATTTTCATATCGAGCATCCTAATTAATATATCTGGTAAAAGTCAGATATTTCTCCTAAATAGACAAATATATTGTTTCTAATTCTCTAAAGATTCTTAAAGATATGCTTAACTATAATTCTATGTTCAGGTTTTGAATATGATTAGTAACAACTTACAATCTCAATAACATAATAAATATCATGGTATTATACTAACCAAATTCTTATTGATGATTGTCATCCTATATCATTCTGAATAATTAGTATATCATCAACATATATAAACCAGACAAATCACTTTACTGCCCTGAATCTTTTATAGATACAAGATTCGTCTATGTATCGATCAAATCAATAAATTCTAAATAAATGCTTAAATCTATAAATTAGATCTCTAAAGTTTCACAAACTTTACTTTCTTGGCCCTTTTTAATGAACCCTTTTGGTTGTATCTTTTAGATATAACTATCAAGATTGCTATTCAAGACAGCTATCTTAATGTCTATTTACTATATCTTATAATCAAGAGATACAACTATGAAAAAGAGTATATTAATAAACTTAATCATAATAATAGCATAGACATTCTTTCTTTATATAATCCTTTTGCAACTAAATTGCCTTGAAAGTCTTTACTTTCCCGTCTATTCCTCTTTCTCTTATAGACTAATTTACAATTAAAAGGTTTTACCCCTCTAAGTAGATCTATAAAATCCCAAATTTTGTTAGAATACATAGACTAATGTGGATTCTACTGCCTTTTATTAGAGACATATACCAACATTATCTATTTCCTCTTTATATTTAAAGTAATCAAATTCTACGTTATTGGACTCTCCTATTCCCAAATATCTACTAGATTATCTCACAGTTCTCCCACTAAAATGAGGATCTGATATATGTTGATCTTCTTATGATTTATCCTTCCTAAGTGCTTATTCTATTCTATCTTATATAAATAGGCTGATTACATCCTTAGTTAGTTCCTAAAAAAAATAACTTACTTTGGGGTTAAAGACTTCATATAGTTTTCTTCCAAGTAAGAGGCATTTGTTCTAACAAATACTTTCTTCCTTTAGTACTATAGGAGTAACACCCTTCTATTTCTTTTGGGTATCCTATAAACAGATACAATTCAGATCGTTATTCCAACTTAGTCATTTTCTATTTTAGTACGTATGTTGGACAACCACAAATATGGATATGACATAAACTAGTTTTATATCCTTTTCATATTTCAAAATGATGTCTTAGGTATTGACTTAGATAGAACTCTATTAGTAGGCATATCACCGTCTCCAAGACGTATCCCAGAAGATTTTATAATAATAAACAATTGAATAACAACTTAATCATAGCCAAAAGTTTTCATTCTCTGTGAGATATTCTTAAGAATTCTCTGTAGAGGTATTCAACGATTCAATCTAATCGATGAGTTTTTATACTTTTCCTAATTATTTTTGGTTTCTGCTTTCAGTTCTTTGAACTTTTCAAAAGAATTAAATTAGCAGTAATATTTAGAAAACATAACAAAATTATGAATAATCATTCATTCATAACGATATATTCAAAAACTCATTAGGCTTGATTGCTTGAGGGCCCATAGACAACAATATATACTATTTTTAAACATTCTTGCACTCTTCAGTCTTTTCTAACAGAGGACCTTTTAGTCATTCTACCTTCCAGAGTGGATTTGTAAATTGGTGATTGATTGGCTTCTGACAAGTATAGATGTATATCCTTAACTAATCTTTGGATCATATTTAAGTTAATAACTGAAGTATAAATATGTTTTATTCTTATTACTTACTTATTTTCTTATGATTAGATTTATCATGTTCAATCTCAATATTATTAATATCATACAATGAGAACAATATAGGCTAATAAAAAAATATCATTTATTGTAATTAAGAATATTATTCTTTCACACGAAAACTTTGTCATTAAGACAAACAGAATAATATCGTTTCCTCAAACATGAAATAAAAATCAAATTTCTCTTAAATGCTCGAAAATTTTTTAATATCCTAATTCATAAATTCATCAAATATGAATTTAAATATTTTTTATTTTATGTACAAACACTATAGTCATTGTAGTCCTTACTCTTAGTAAACTTCTCTTCACTAAACCCTATAGTTTTCTAGAACCCTTTGTAATAAATATGTAAACATGGTTAATGATTCTTAAATCTTATCCAAGATTCATTAAGTCATCCACTAAAATAAGTTAATGAACAATAAATTATTATTACCTTCCAATCAAGTATTGTATATGTATTCCTAAAAATTTTATTTCCATATCCTTTAATGCTATATAGGTTTTTTAGCTAAGGATTAGAAAATTTACCTTTAGCTACTTTAGTTTGATGAAGATATTCATTAGATATCTTAATGAGATTTAGGGTAATATTATAGTGGTTTGAATTCCTTGAATTTTATGCTGTAATATATCAGACATCATATGTCAATGTGTATCAATGAATTATCTAGGAATTCTTCCACCATATGTATGCTTTATTTTTCTTTTCTAATCTTACCAGTGAATATGGATGAATATATAAAAAGTTAAGAACTCAATAATATATCAGGCATAAGCACTAAATCTAGGTTACATTAATTCAAACAATATAGTTTAACCATACAAGTTATGTTTGTGAGTATAGTAGGTAAGGAATAACGGGCATATTTACTTAAACGAAAATAAATAACCCATATAATAGCAAACATCATGTAACAAATATTTTGAATAATTAACATAATGTAAAATAAATCTACAATATGCAAGTGAAGTATCTCTAAAAATATCACTAATATTCATAGTAATTCAACTTATCATTAATTATAAGTCAAATTAAAATAATTTCATTTAGAAAATAAGAAAAATATCTCATATCTCATATTTCTAACTACCATTTAATTTAGTCCTCTACTCTACTAACAAGAAATCCTGTAAAGAGTATATCAATAGTTTGAGTTGAGTGTGACTATTATTTCAGTAATTAAGCTTTCTATATTTCAGTAACATAGAAAGTTTAATACCTTATTCTAAGATATTCATTTCTAGTACTACCCAGACAAAAATCCTTATATAGGAACTTAGCAAGATTCTGGGGCGAGATTCATCCTAGTACATAATAAATTAACAATGAAGACCATAAGTATCTCATGTATTTTCTCACCCAATATTTTATAATTAAGGATTTAATGATTTTACCTAGTTATCTAACTTACTTAGCAACCTAAAATCAATTAAGTAAGTATGTTCATATTTTGCATGTGAGAAGCTCTATTATCCTATATGACATGTTACTGAGATCATGTAATTAAATACTCTATATAAAATATGCATGTAACACTATTCATATTATAATCAAATACTAGCATAATTTAATAAAAAAGTTAATGATTATCAATCATTATAGCATTTATTATTATTAAATAATTGAACAATTTTTTCACAAAATATATTATTAAATAATAATTATGAGAGGTAATGTTCAAGTTTAAATAATTAAGATTTTCACAAAATCTAGTTTATTTAATTAAAAGATTTAATCTAAATTAAATCTCCTTAAATATTTCAAAATTTGAATTCAACTTTTGAATTTAAATTTTGAATTATAAATTTAATTATCTCATAATTAAAATATCTCCCACTAATTAGATTTTCAAATTTAAAATTGTCTCATAATTTTCAAATCATTATTTTAATCTAATTACAATAAAATATAAACTTTCTATTTAAATTTAAATTGGATAACACAGATATTTACTAATTAAAATCTTCACAAGATTTAAATTAGATATTAGGTGATTAAATCAAATTAAATCTCTACAAATATCTGTGGATTTGAATTTAACTTTTAAATTTCAAATCTCAAATTAATTATCACATAACTAATGTTGATTATCTAAAGATTTAATCATATTAAATCTGTTAGATTTTTTTTTAGATTTAAATTTAATATTTGAATTTCAAATCTTTGAACTAATTATTGAATAACTGATATAGATAATCTTTTCAAAATTTAATCTTATTAAATCTCATAGATTATCTCTAGATTTAAATTCAATATTTGAATTTCAAATCATAAATTAATTATCAAATATTTAATATAAAAATATTATCCAATCACATAAATTTTAATTTAGATTTATCCTATAATATCTTATCATCAATTTTAATCACATTAAAAATAAATAGAAAGTTCAAAATTTAGCCAAATATGAAATTATCTCATAATTTCTAATAATCTATTTAAATCTCATTAAAGTAAACTGCTAACTTTAAATTTAAATTCAAATGGATTTGGAAGGAAAAGATATTCTTTCTAATTTTTATTTGAAATCTTCACAAGTTTTAAATTTAAATTGTAGAAGATTTATCTATCTAAATCTCTTAGAATATTTCTAAATTTGAATTTAAATCAAATTCAAGTTCAAATTAACAACTAATTATCACATAAATAGTTTAGGAAATATCTAGGTAAATATTTGAATTTAAAAAGTCTAAATATTATCACATAATATCTAATTAATAATCTCATATTTATTTAAATTAATTATCTCACATTTAATTTAAATAATCATTATCTGACAATGATAACTGATACGATTTGATTTCCTTAAATAGTAGGATCTTATCCGTGTTTAAATTTGAAATTAAATTTATTTAAATATGTGATCCTCATCATATTTAAATAGTAATTTAAATTTTATTGAATCAAGTGATCTTATCCTTAATTTGAATTTATTTAAATTGAGGATTTATTCTTAATATAAATATATTCAAATAGAGAATCTTATCCTTAATTTAAATCTTTTAGTAAGCTAAGGATCTGATCCATAATTTAAATTCAAATATTTAAATTTCAAAATTAGAGAATATAGGATTTGTTTATAGAATCTTATCCTATCAGATTAGTTATCAAATTTAAATTACAAAAATCAGATAAGGTAGCTAATTCAAATTTTCTAAATTATCACTAATTTGAAATTTAAATAAACAAATCTTAAAATAGGAAATTATCTAAAATGGATAATCTGACGTCAACGGTATCGAGATGCCGATCGAAACACCAGAATGGGATGGAATGGGATCCGTTGGGAAGACGACGAGCTCGGGGCATAACGCGGCCACACATGAGACAAATCTCGTGCATCCACGTGCTCGCAAAGCACCTGTTTGGCCATTATGTAAGACAGTACCCACACGGCTCACTGAAGCAGGGGCGAAGCCCTCACAGCCACGGGAGCAGTGCAATGCCCATATGGCCAAAGCATGGCTAACATGTGGGGTTGCTCCTACACAACCAATACACGGGTTGCCACCTGCGTGGTTAGCAAGAGTGTCTCCCATCGTTGCACACACGGGCGGCATGCACGACTCTTAGCATGCGCCGCCTCTTACCGTTTCTGAATCCAAAAAATCCAATACTTAACTGTTAAACAGTTTTTCTCAAAAACTAAAATACAATTAAAGATCAAAAGACTTTCTACGTATAATTTTATCAAGAACATAAAACATAAACACATAGAAAATCAAGAACATGCTAGAATTATAATTAAAAATGAAAAATAAATAATCATAAACTCATAGTAATATCTAATTTATTATCATTTAAACTCATTAAATCAATTAATCATCATACATAATAGAGCATACTCATAAATATGAACAAGACCAAACATAACTACAGAGATTATCATAGAAATCAAAGGTCATAAAATGAAAAAGAAAATTAATATGAACAAGAAATGTTAGATCATCGAAAACCTTTGCTCTAATAATAATTGCTAGAAATTCCAAAAAATTAATTTCAAAAAAAATTTTTAATTGATACAATTTTCGCAGTTTTGTAAACAAATCATGAACATAGTGGAATTGGTATTTTAAAATTTTCTTGAAACTTTACAAAACATAAACATAGGATCGCTCATCTAACATTAATCAATTCATGGATCTTGATTTAAATAAAATTTGGAAATGCTTCATAACCATTGAGCTTTTCCGTCCATTCTCTAGAGCCCGATAAATGATCCAGTATGTAGGTACTTTCTTGACTCCCAATGAGAAATGAGTGGACAATCCAGAAGACGTTCTTCCTTCTCTTTGACTGCACATCTACGGCTATGGGTATCTCTCCCTCAGCGGCCATAAATGATATCAGAATTTCTCTCGCAGTAGCTCGACTCTCTCACTCTCTTTTTTTTCTCTCTATATCATGTTAAGCATAGTTACTGTGCATATAGTAGGTATGTGGCTATTGTACAGAGGCTTAGGAGGACTTTTCTCTTAAGTATTAGAGAGGTATAAACCCTAACGAGCTTATTGGGCTCAACTGACCATATTTAATTAGCTATTGAGCTATGTGTGAGCTAAACAGGAGACCTTATGGATCCAAATAGTCTAAACTCTAATGGGCTAATTAGCCACAGTCATACTTAACTCTTCATTATGACTGAACCTTGTCTATTAATATTAGGGCACTCTATTATGAGCCCAATATTGCACTCTTAGACTAAATATCATATATTTTCTGTGAAGCTAATTAATACTTTACTTAACTTGATCTATTTAGCATATATTATATCTGCAGATATATCGCATATGCAATGTCGTACTAGTGAGGTGAAATTACTATATTACCCCTCTGGTCCACATTTACTTTTAAGTTATCATTTTTTAGCTAATTAATAATAATTGACTACGATGTTTGTAACTGTCCATACAAACACAATCAAATTCATAAAGTAAATACCTAACATCTAGTTTTTATTATCCAAGTTCTTGAAAAAAACTCAAAGTGACATTATATACATGTTGTCCAAATCATGAAGGGCGTTCTCATCAATTCACAAATCTTATTTTCTAAGATAACGTAGTTCGAACCATATAATCAAAACTAATCCTTTAGTAAGTTAAAAAGATAAAAGTCATGAAAGCAAGTCCGACAATCACTAGGATTAAGGTAATTTTACAATAGTATTAAATTAGTAAAAGATAGAATATTAAGTTACAGTACTTAACCTCAAATTCTATTTTTACTTGGTTCAGTTCAATACACTTATAACTTTCTTATAGTGCACTAGTGTTTCTATCTGAAGTCAGATACTTCAATGACTGGAGATTTTATCAATTTCGTTGAAATAGACAACACTACATTCTATGGCAAAATAAAATATTCTATCTTTATTTGCAAAATGTGAACTCTTTAATAAAATAAAGAATTTAGTCTCTCACATGTGAACATTTCACACGAACAATTATTTATTACTCATTATTAGGTATGGAAACTTTTAAATGTTTGTATAATAGAAATTATAAACATCATATGTGTATAATTGGGACATAGTATGGAATTTATTGACAACAAATAGATAACACTTAAATCAAATAATATTATTTAAAATACCTAATAAAGAAACTATTTTCTAGGGAATATTCCAAACAGACTATACCTTACTAATTATTTTCTCCAATTCGGGGCTTTTTAAGGTATTTTTACCTAAGATCATTATACTACAATTTGCGTGTGACATGATGAGACATTAGAAGAAAAATTTTAAGGGAGTTAACAAACTCAATCTGAATACTATGGTTGGCAATCCATTCAAATCTAGATTGAAGATTACATTCAATAATTATTACTACAATCACCATTAAATGATAATTATAGCAGTTATTTGCATTTACTGTATTGATTTCAATTATCTAATTTCCTAATTAGAATAAGAAAAATGGTCACCCTCAGAGCCTCTCAAGATAAATCACACACATATAAAGTCTAGATTATAGAGCCTCTCAAGAGTTGCAGCTGCTTAATGGAAATAGTGCTTAGTTTCTTTTTTTTTTTCCCCTTTATATCCATCTTCAATTATGCTTGTGGGCTTATTGTAAGTTGTTGGATAAGTGTATTATAATAGGCTTGGGGCTTGACTATTCTTTAGGTAATGGCGTAAGTGTTTCTTACTTGCATATCTATTTTACATATATACGCATATATATATTTAGATTTTTTTAAAAAATAACACATAACTATATAACCGGGTCGGGTTCAGGGACGGGTACGTATGAACCTGAACCCGTCCTGAATCCATTTCGACTATTACCTTGAATACTCGAACCGAACCCAAAAATCCAAATAATTGGATACTACCCGTCCCATTAGAGCCGGATACCTAGAGGTAAACGGGTTTTCAAGTTAAATTATCATTCTTAGGTTTATATCACCTAGGATCCCCAACCTTTTCATGATGTCTTATTTAAGTTCTCACTCTTTATGTTTTTCGTGACTTTTGAATCCTCACCCTTATATTTTTGTCTCACTTTAGTCCTTTTTCCTTATTTCCATCTAAATGCTTGGTTAAGTATCGCATTCCAAGTACTTGTTCGCTCAACCAAGGATATACCTGGAAAATGAAGGAGATGAGTAAGAACAATAGCCATTTTGGACCTACAGAAAGAAAAGCAGCCACATCCACCATAGAATCTCAGCTCAACTTCAAGTCTTCTTTCTCTGGAATCTTCACTAGACTGGTTTCTTCTTCTGCTCCAATCCCTCAGGAAGTTTAGCACTTCAGCCTCTAGTTAAATTTATAAGGATATATATTCGGCTATTGCTTTGTTATCTCTATTGGGATTTTTTACGAACAAGTTGTGTGCATTGTGTAGTTTGGTTTTTTCTATTTGCTAGTGGACCGGGTTAAGAAAACGAATTTGACATTTATATTTTGAGCTCTTTCATTCTTTCTGGTTTGGCATCTTCAAGCCCAAAATTAGGAGGTTTTATCATAAGATTTTGAGAAAGTATTTTAGTAGTAAATTCAAGGATTGACCAACAGATTACATTCAATGAGCATCTTATATGTTTATATGAGGTTATATGAAGATTGTGAAGGATACTCTTTTGGTTATGAAGAAAAAAATCAAAATATTGACAAAATCGAAGCTAATGAGATTTCGAAATTGATGCTCTTAAAAAAGTAAATTAAAATTTTAAAGCAACCTACTCTTTTTTACTTTAATTTTCTCCTCCTAATAATTAAACATAAGATGAAAACTTTATTTGCATTGATGTCCCAAATCTGACCATACCCATTGGTAATGAATAATGATCATTTTCCTTTTAAAGAATTTATGTTATGTAAATTGTAGAGAATATTCTCTACCTAAGTTCATTTACTCTAAATATCTAGTTGGCAGCCCTCAAAGATCAGAGCGACTTTCATTCATTTTTCATTTCATTTTCCTCTGTTAATATATCTTCCCAGACAGCAAAAATTTGTTTATATATTGCTAGATATTCAAGAGACCCGTTAAGTGCTAACTTTTTACAATAGTAGGAAATTGTGCAATATGATATTGTGCATCCAAACGACTTTATTAAATCCTTCTTTTTTATCACACTTCTTTTTCAATATTTTGTAAACGTCGGTGATAGTACACTTTCAGAAAAATATAATGTTAATGTGGTCGGAGAAGGACATGAGGGTAGTGAAGCTACCCCTTGGGAGTTGGATCTGGGTTCAAAAGCATATAGATAAAATTAAAAATAGATAAATCTTACAACTTTAAACTAAGGCAGTAGCAAATATTAAAGAAAATAGTTCTGAATAAAGAAGACGAACCTCAACTGTTTTTCTTTTATTTTTTCCCTCTTATACCAGGTTACACCCTTGGTTGAGCGAACACGCTTGGCATGTGATATTTAAGGGAGCATTTGGATGGAAGTGAGGAAAAAAGAGACAAAATGTAAGGTTTGGGAGTTCAAAAATACAAAAAAAAAAATATGAGGATTTAAATAAGACGTTATAAAAAGGTTAGGGACCCTAAGTGATACCCATTATATTGCACTTCCTTAGTACTCGTGAAGGCATGAGATTAAACGTAAAAATGTTCATGTCTATTTATTTTTACATTATTATGTCGTTTATTTTAATACCCAATGTTGACCAAAACTGTCAACGATTTAGAAGAAAATCTTCGAGAAAGTATTGCAAAAGTTATGTGTATGAATTCAGAAAAATGTGCACAAACATATAAAGAAGAAAAAGGAAGACTAAATAAGGTTTCAATTGGTCTAAAATTTTTGAGAATGTGTAAGAAGAGAATGATTAGAATCTTGACCAAAACCGTCAACAATTTAGAAGAAAACCTTCAAGAAAATATTACAAAAGTTACGTGAATGAAGTCAAAGAAGAAAAATGTGCACAAAAAGGAAGACTAAATGAGGCCTCGCCTGGTCTAAAATTTTTAAGAATGTGTGAGAAGTGAATGATTAGAATTCTAATTGGGTTAGTTTATATATAAATGTGTAATTAAAAAAAAATAAAGGCTATATAAGAGAAAAAATAATATTGATCATGCTTTTCGGGCAAAAAAGAAATACAAAATAGTGCAGTCCATTCTTCGTCTGATACGGGAAAACAAAGATGGTTTGGTTATATTAAATTGCTCGTTAAGTTTAAATTAAGGCGACAATAAACTAAAGCTACATATACGTATAATATATTATGAAGCCTAGAATGGTCTAGATTTGGCAAGTCGATATCTTCTTTAATATATAGAGAATGTTTTATTTCTATTTTGCTATATATATATACATTTGCAGATTTCGGCTTATTATCCAGCCTTCTTGCTTTATTTTTCTTTTCTTAATAATTTGTCTCCTTAGAGGCTTTAGTCAAAAATAAATATTAAAAAAAGGAAAGAAAAGAAAAAGAGAGACACCACATGTGATAGGAGGTAACGAAGGGAGAGATGAGCCAGAAGGAGGAAAAAGGAGGACTGATGATATGTGGTCCCAAGAATTTTATTCTCGTCACTTGTTGAAATTTCTACGGTTTCCTTACACTATGTTTGGTGGGAGAAAGAAATGGTAGGATCGATAGCCTAGAAAGGAGGGAATCGAGAATATCAATCATTTAAAATATTTGATAGATATAGGGATCACAATGGGTGGGTATGGTGTAATTGGATGGAAAAATTAAATCTATAGTCATCTTATTTATCCCGGGTAGCAGGTACCTGCGGGGACCTATACTCGATTAAAAAAAAAATTTAAAAATTGAATAATTTGAAAAGTTAAAGAAAGAAGGGAAAAAAAAAAGATGAATTTATGAGTCAGTGGATATCCGCACATAAATGAGATAGTAGGTAAAATTATATCTTTAAATAAGTAGAATTGAGAGTAAAATAGATAAAATGTATTTATTTATAAAATTATTATATAATTTATTGTTGTATTTTTTTAAATGATTTTAAAAGATGCATTTTGTTATTTTACGTTGAAAAAAGTAAATTGGAGGATTCAAATTCAAAATAATTGTCCCTCCACGTCTCCTTTTCCTCCCTCAATCCCTTTCACCAAAAATTTTACCTGTCCCACTAAGCTCTCGCTCCATCCTCCCACAAATACATATTTCCAAACATAGCAGCGTCGAGAGTGCCAACTCCTAGGTGGTCCACATAGCATTTGCTACGAAGGAGACGTACAACTTAATTTAATTAGTCAAAAAAATCGTCATTTAATAAGGTCTCATTCTAATTTGACGCATTATCCAATACCCACATTGTAGGAGTCAGGATCGACAAATATTGATNATCGAGAATATCAATCATTTAAAATATTTGATAGATATAGGGATCACAATGGGTGGGTATGGTGTAATTGGATGGAAAAATTAAATCTATAGTCATCTTATTTATCCCGGGTAGCAGGTACCTGCGGGGACCTATACTCGATTAAAAAAAAAATTTAAAAATTGAATAATTTGAAAAGTTAAAGAAAGAAGGGAAAAAAAAAAGATGAATTTATGAGTCAGTGGATATCCGCACATAAATGAGTTAGTAGGTAAAATTATATCTTTAAATAAGTAGAATTGAGAGTAAAATAGATAAAATGTATTTATTTATAAAATTATTATATAATTTATTGTTGTATTTTTTTAAATGATTTTAAAAGATGCATTTTGTTATTTTACGTTGAAAAAAGTAAATTGGAGGATTCAAATTCAAAATAATTGTCCCTCCACGTCTCCTTTTCCTCCCTCAATCCCTTTCACCAAAAATTTTACCTGTCCCACTAAGCTCTCGCTCCATCCTCCCACAAATACATATTTCCAAACATAGCAGCGTCGAGAGTGCCAACTCCTAGGTAGTCCATATAGCATTTGCTACGAAGGAGACGTACAACTTAATTTAATTATTCAAAAAAATCGTCATTTAATAAGGTCTCATTCTAATTTGACGCATTATCCAATACCCACATTGTAGGAGTCAGGATCGACAAATATTGATATACAGAGGTGCCACCTTCCTAAATGTGGGTATTGGATATTATCATGACTAAATACGAAAATAACTCTCCTTTAAAAAAAAATATCCATCTACCATTAAGGAGAGAGAAAAAGTTCCCACTATACTTTTTGGGTCAAATTTTTTACTAATTTATAGTAATATCATTGAGATATTAAAATACAAAATAATTCTCAAAAAAACAGAAAAAAAAAATCTGAAAAAATATATTCAAACAAACACATCATCAAAACATTTTTGTGTAACAATCTTTCTTTAATTTTTCTTCTATAATCTGACAATTCATAAAAAGAGAAATTGTGATTTTTTTAAGTGAAAAAAAAAAAGACAATTAGATAATACAAGTTAGTGATTGGGAATAAGTTAAAAAAAAGTGTAGTTTAGATATTTCATATTAGAGGTTTGACCAAAAAATAATACAAGTATATATATATATATATATTTTCTTTGTTTAGAAATAGATGAGATATTTTACATTAAAAAAATGAATGAGATACTTCAAATATGTCATTTAGTTATAATAAAAGAGGTGTGGTTTTGGATTCATCCAAAAAAAAAAAAGAAAAAGTGCTTTTGGGATTATCCATTGACTCTAACACGAAATTGTACTAATAGTTACTCAATCACTATATAATTAAACGACTACGCCAAGTAAACATAATGAATACAAATCCGTTTTATTAGTTTCTTTTTCCGTTACTTAATTGGTTATACACAAGATGAACGCGCACGTGGTTAAAAAAAAAAACCATCATTTTGATAGGAATAAAGTTTGTCCAGTAATTAGCTCATTCACAAAAGCCTTGAGGTTCTCACGAGGGGAGCCACCTTCCTCTATAGCTTCCCTAGCCAAATCCTTCCATTTTTTGGCATTGATCCTCCTCATTTCCTCCCTGTTTTCGTCTCCAATTTCCGCCCTATTTTCCTTCACTCCCATAACCAAATCCAAACACATCTTGATCTCTTCACTTCCAACAATTCCGTCCTCGTTGTGCTTCACTCTCACCCCAGTTTTCCACACATCCTGGATTAACTTCGCACTCGTCCCTTGATCCGACCACGGCGGAACTACCACCATCGGAACCCCCCGAAGCCAAGCTCTCCAACGTCGAATTCCACCCGCAATGAGTCACAAAACACCCCAAAGACTCATTAGACAAAACCTCCATTTGAGAACACCATGGCACTATCATTCTAAGCTTGTCCAACTCATCTCTACAACTCAGCTCATCATCCTCATCATCCTTGTTGTTTTGACATTGCCCTTTTATGACCCACAAGAATGGACTGCCAAAATCCAACAAACCTATGCCTCTCAAATGTCACGTAAACTATTATTTCTTTTAGCTTCGAGTTCAGCCATTCGATGTAGAACTCAACACTGTCTGATGATCGAGTGTGATCAGAAGGAATNGAGCCACCTTCCTCTATAGCTTCCCTAGCCAAATCCTTCCATTTTTTGGCATTGATCCTCCTCATTTCCTCCCTGTTTTCCTCTCCAATTTCCGCCCTATTTTCCTTCACTCCCATAACCAAATCCAAACACATCTTGATCTCTTCACTTCCAACAATTCCGTCCTCGTTGTGCTTCACTCTCACCCCAGTTTTCCACACATCCTGGATTAACTTCGCGCTCGTCCCTTGATCCGACCACGGCGGAACTACCACCATCGGAACCCCCCGAAGCCAAGCTCCCCAATGTCGAATTCCACCCGCAATGAGTCACAAAACACCCCAAAGACTCATTAGACAAAACCTCCATTTGAGTACACCATGGCACTATCATTCTAAGCTTGTCCAACTCATCTCTACAACTCAGCTCATCATCCTCATCATCCTTGTTGTTTTGACATTGCCCTTTTATGACCCACAAGAATGGACTGCCAAAATCCAACAACCCTATGCCTCCCAAATGTCACGTAAACTATTATTGCTTTTAGCTTCGAGTTCAGCCATTCGATGTAGAACTCAACACTGTCTGATGATCGAGTGTGATCAGAAGGAATCAGCGGTCCGATTCCAATCAAACGCAAAATTATTATCATTACTTACCGCTCTCAACGCCTCGGGCTCTAACGCATCAAATGTGTCGACAATAAGTACTATCTTTCCTCAAAGCTTCAGAGAACCGAAGGGTAAGCATTTGAAGCATGCAGTAACGAGGGAAGATCATGAAGAGAGACGTGAAATAACACTAATTAGCCCCGGAAATGATACTGACAAGGAAGGGTTTCTTACACTGTTAATAATGTCCCGAATAATGCCACTGTATCTGTGAAAGTAGTTGTTGTGCGGTCTAAAATCTAAATGTTGGTCGATACCAAAAAGGAAAAGTTAGCGACCCGGTTGGGTGCGTCAGGTCGTATAAGAATTTTCTTAATCAATGTGCCACCTCTTTTGAATAATTTAAGTGTGACTAGTATGAAAAGGAAACCAGATAACGGGTAATCTATAAAGAAAGGGAAACAATTTCTCTTTGAAGGTCGACCAATCATTCCATTTAAGTTATTACCCAATTATATTGTTACTCAAATTATATTTTTGAAGGTCGACCAATCATTCCATTTAAGTTATTACCCAATTATATTGTTACTCAAATTGTATTTTCTGATTACACACTTACCCATTTTCACAATTGGGAAATATTGAGCTACCCTCACCTATATAAGAGGAGTTCAATATTGCTGTGAGAGACCTTTTTTTTGGATTTTTGGACTTTGACTTCTTTTTTCCGGACAACATTCTATATTTTAGCTCTGGGAGCTCCAACCTTGAGACTTAACAAAACTCTTATAATTCTCCAGAAAATAGTGAAAAACAGTAGACGTAAACTCATCTTTTTTGAAGCTGAACCACTATAAAATTCTTATCTTTCTATTTGCTTTGATTTGATCAACCCTTTTCACACACACAAGCCACATCTTGCAATTTTCTAAATTTATTGTTGACAAAATCTCTGTCAACAATTGGAACTAGAATGAGGGCTATTCCAGCAAAAAAAGTTTGTCAATTTCGCTTTTTTAACAATGGCAAACACCAGAAACACTACCAGGAACACTGGAACTAGCCAAAACCAACCCCAAAGCACTGCTGCTGCACAGGTAGATCCTGCTCAGGATCAGTCTGCCATGACCACACCAGAAAATATTGTCCAGAGACAGGATCGCATAGAGGAGGCACTGGTGAACCTTCAGCAAATCACTAGTCAGATTAATGACTCTCTACGATGACTTGCTGAGGGACAGATGGTAATTCCACCACAGCACGAACGCCCCAGAGAATATCCTGCTCAACTACCTGAGAGAGGAATTCAGATCCTAGAGACAGGGAATCGCAACCAGCATAAAGCCCAGCAGGAGCATCATGGAGATCGTGCCTCCAAGGGAAAAGGCAAGGTCATAGACTTACCTCTGGAATTTGGTGCTGAGAGTTCGAGTACTAATCGTGATCACGGAAAATCTTCTCAGAGAGTAACCGTCAATCGTGATTGTCTAAACAATGAGCAAAAATGTCAGATGAGGAGCATCTTTGAAAGGATTAGTAGAGAGTCGAGACAGAATCCTGCAGACTTGAGATAGCACCTAGAACAGCGACGTAGTCATGAGTGATCCACATCGCATTATAATGACCAAAGTTGATCTCGTCGTACTATTACATTTGAATCATCATAAAGATCATAGCAGACCCTGCCTGACCAACCTGCCTTATATCGTGATAATGAGCAAAGGCCACCCTTGCCACCAGTAAAAGAGAATGCTCTCCTTCCGAACGTCGATGTTCATAATTTGAGGATCGCATTAGATGCACTCGCTGGCTGAGACGATGAGCTCACTGATAGGTATCGTCAATCGCCATTCAGTGAGGAAGTTCATGCTGCTACCTTACTTGCTGGATTCAAATTTCCTACCATAAATACTTTTGATAGGAAAACTGATCCACAGGATCATATGGATCACTTCAGTGACCTGATGGAGCTTCATCGTGTAAATGATCTCACACGTTGCAGATGTTTTGCTGTAACTCTCACAGGAGTAGCGACGAAATGGTTCCGAGGGCTCAAGTCTAGTCCAATCTCGTCCTAGCAACAACTTCAGACTGCATTCTTGAGGCAATTCCAGGCTGCGAAGAATTTTACTGTTCCACTTGTCAATCTATCTGCTATTCGACAAGGTTTGGAGGAAACTCTATGATCTTACCTTAACCGCTTTACCTCAAAGTTGGTGAAGGCTAACAACCCAACTTAAGAGGTGTTTTAACTCTAATGATGGCGGGGGTGTGACTAGAGACTAAACTCTAGGAAGAGTTACTTGAGCAAGAATACAGAACCCTTGAAGACTTCTATCGAAGAGTTGGTCGGTATCTAAGGGTGGAATCTTCTCGCGAGAATCTTCATAAGACGAAAGGAGGAGGAAAAGATGATACAAAAGATGCGACTAAGACCAACAATTATAATAACAAAAAGTCGAACAAAAGAAGTAATGAACAATCGGCTGAGAAGCAGCCCAAACAGAAAAAATAGGAGATTCCAAGAACTCCTATGAGATTCAACAACTATACCGAACTGAACGCACCCATAGATTATATCTATGCGGTCACAAATCAGCAGGAATAATATCGTCAACTGGAGCAGATAAAACGAGATAGAGCTAGACGTGATCCCAACAAGTTCTGCCGGTATCACAATGACATTAGACATGATACCAATAACTACTATGCCTTGAAGGATGAAATCGAAAGATTAATTAAAGAAGGGCGGCTACGACAGTACACTAGGCAAAACAATGAAAGGCAAGAAGAAAACTGACAGCGACCTCTAAAAATTCAACGCATGGTGCAAACTATTTTGGAGGACCGCATGTTGGTAGAGATTCGAAGAAGGCACAAAATAGGTTTGCACGAGAAGCACGACAGTAACCATTGACCAATGTCATGCATCTTGAGCAGCAACCCCGAAAGCTTCAACGGGTACCGAATACGGATATTACCTTCACAGAGCAGGATACAAGGGAGGTCTATTACCCGCACAATGATGCGTTGGTCATAAAGATCAACTATGGAAGCACGCAGCTATGGCGAGTATTGGTCGATAATGGAAGTGTCATCGACATTCTGTACTATGACACCTTCAAGAAGATGGAGTTGAGTGAAAGTGACCTAAAGCCCGCTATCCCTCCACTTTACGGATTTACTGGTAACAGCATAATGCCTAGGGGAATGATTGAGTTAATGGTCAATGTTGGAACTTATCTTAGGGTTTCAATGGTAATGACCCAATTCTTAGTTGTGGATTGTCCCTTTGCATTTAATGTTGTACTAGGAACACCAACACTAAGGGAACTTCGAGCAGTTACTTCAATCTACCACCTTGCTCTAAAGTTCCCGACTCAACATGGAGTAGGCCAAGTGTGAAACAACCAATATGATGCAAGGACTTGTTATAATAACTCAATAAAGCTTGCAGCAAAAGATATGACACCTCGCACAATGATGGTCTAGCTACAAGGTGAAGCATCAAGGAAAGCGTCAGGTGAAGTGTCTAGTAAAACGTCAAGGGAAGCGTCAGGCGAAAATGTTAATCGATGACCTCGACCCTGAGAAATCGATGGCAAGGTCAAGACTGGACCTAGAGAAGACTTGAAAGATTTGTCGATTGATAAGTCTTCGAAGGTTCTAAAAGTCAAAGTGAAGCTTCATGAACCTATGCAAACTTCATTGGTTGCTTTCCTGAAATCAAACTTGGATGTCTTCACATGGCAACATTCAGATATAATAGGGATTGATCTGAATATCATGTGTCATCGCCTTAATATAGATACAATGAAGAAGCCTGTATGGCAAAAAAGAAGAGTCATGAATCCAGAACGCTACGTCGCATTGAAAGAAGAGGTAGAAAAGCTACTCGAAATTGGATTTATCAGGGAATCTTTCTACCAAACTGGCTTGCAAACCCGGTTTTAGTAAAGAAACCCAACAGAAAGTAGAGAACTTGTATCAATTTCACCAACCTCAACAAAGCATGCCCAAAGGACTACTTTCCCCTTCCAAGAATCGATCAGCTTGTAGAAGTGACATTGGAGCATGAACACTTAAGCTTTATAAATGCATATTCTAGATATAATTAAATCCCCATGTACAAGCTAGATAAGGAGCATACCTCATTCATCACTGATCGAGGATTGTACTGTTACAAGAAGATACGAGGTGGACTCATCAACGTAGGAGCAACTTATTAGCGTCTTGTCAATATGATGTTTGCAAAACAAATTGGCAAGACAATGGAAGTATATGTTGACGACATGTTGGTAAAGTCAAAGAAGGTTGATGATCATGAAAGCATCTTAATGAAATGTTCAAAATTCTTCAGAAATATCAGCTGAAGCTGAACCCCCAAAAGTGCGCAGTCGGAGTAGGATCTAGAAAATTCTTAGGGTTCATGGTCAACAGGCGAGGAGTCGAGGCTAACCCTCAGAAGATACAAGCATTAATTGATATGCAATCCCCTCGCAAACCCAAAGACGTGCAAAGCCTAGCAGGAAGAGTGGTTGTATTGAGTCAATTTGTATCCAGGTCAACCGATAAATGCCAACCATTCTTTGAAGTATTGAAGAGTTCGAAGAGGTTCAAGTGGACTAGAAAATGCGAGCAGGCTTTTCAAGAATTAAAAGCACACTTAGGTTCTCCTCTACTCTTGTCGAAGCCAAACCCGGGGGAAGAGTTATACTTGTATCTCGCTGTTTCCAAATATACGACAAGTGCTACGTTAATTCGAGAAGAAGAAAAGGTACAGTGACCAGTATATTACATAAGTAAAAAGTTACTTGATCCCGAAACAATACATCCAAAGATGGAGAAGTTGGCATTAGTGCTCATCGTCGTATCCAGAAAGCTTCGACCTTATTTTCATACGCATTCTATCAAAGTTTTTATGAATTTTCCATTAAAGTAGGTTCTGAGAAAAACCTGAGGCTTTAGGATGACTACTTAAGTGGGTTATCAAGCTGAGTTAATTTGACATCAATTTTCAACCTCGCACTGTGATTAAAGGTCAAGCTCTCGCAGATTTTATTGTAGAGTTCATGTATGATGTCAATCTTCCTATAAAAGTGATCGAAAAACTTGCTA
>JXTB01000180.1:299070-329600 GCA_002914805.1 Parasponia andersonii | reverse complement strand
CCCCCTTACCTTCCTCCTCAGGTGGTGTCCAGTGCGATCCTGGTGATCAAGAAGACTAAGAAGTCATCCTGATTGCAGTTCGCCTCTTGGTAATGCTAGAAGTTGTTGTCATAGTCTTTGGACTACTTGGATTTTTGTGTTAGCATGGAACCAAGATTACTGCTTTCAAATTGTCTGTAAAATTATGCATGCCCTTCTGTTATTGGACATCTGTTGTGAATGATGATGAGGATGAGTTTTGAAATTAGTTTCATGTTTTTAAGTAATTGTTCAATTTATGTTTGGTGGTGTATACGAACTGTGGGAGTGGTTCACTAGATGGAATTCCAAATGTTTTATTTAAATGGATTGTTTTTATAAAAACTAAAACTTTTGACACTTTTCAAATAAATTCTCTTTGTGAAATTCTCCTTCTGCCACTAGCTCGGGTTTTGGGTCGTGACAGTTTGAGTATGTACCAGTGATTTTTCTACAAAGGACGTATGAAGTCTTGCAATCTTTTTGTGAAGAACTTTTGACTTTTGTAACTTCTGATTGTGCAATATGTGAACCTCTAGAGAGGATAACTATATGTAATCCTTTATTACCAGAAAATTCTATTGATCTTATATTATGTTATAGAAATATATTTTATTAGTATTAATTTGTGAGTTGCCTCATTTGTAGTGTTACTTAAGTGTAACTAAAATTTCTCTAATAGAATATTACGTATTTATAGATACGAAAGCATTAGACTAACGATCTAATTGAACAGGAAACGATAATTCAAAATAATATTAAATATTAACAGCATTATAAAAATAATTCTACAACGGGTAAAGAAAGCTATTAAAATCATTTTACAGCATTCAAAAAAATATTATGAATGTATTTTACATCATTTATAAAACATTATTAATAATTCTTTATAGCATTTAATGAATGCTATTGAAGAATATATACAACAATAGGAATAGGCTATGAAAGACTCTTTGATAGCACATGGGATATTGTTGCAAAAAGGTCTTTAATAACAGAAATTGTTCTAACGTACGCTTAAATATTATGAAAACTCTTTCATAGCATTCTATCTGTTATTAAATCTAGTTTTTCTTGTAGTGTGAGTAGAGGAATCACCTTGGACATAACATAGTAATTTGATCTATAAATGAAGTGAACTTGATAAGAAGAAAGTTCCGATCCTACCCTATCTTGTCTCGAATAAAATGATGATCGATCTTAACATGTTTCTTCCTAGTGTACATAATTGAGTTTATTTGTCACAAGTTGTGTAGTGTTTAAATTATCACAGAGCAGTATTGATGCTTGTAGCGTGGACAGATGAAGTTCGCGAAGAAAAGAAACTAGATCTAGCTAATCTAAGTGGTAGTATTAGCTAGACCATGGTATCCGCAATTAAGTAGTACTCGAAACCAATTTATCTACAATCGATTGATCAACTGTAGTCAAACTAATGTACTTGGCCATTATTTTAGCTATTAGTTACAAATTAAGTAATTCTTTTACTATATATATAGCTGGGGATGAAAGATAGTTCCGTTAAAAGAAAGGAAGCAAAAGTGGGGGAAAAAAAAGAATATAGTGGAAAAAAAAAAAAAGGCCGGTCATTATTTCTCTTCCATCTACACCAATTCATGATGAATTTTATATAATAATTATAAACATATCCATAATAATAACTAAGTTCTGTTTAGAATAATTTTTATTCTTTTAAGTAAAAATCTAAGAAGATCTTTATGAAAAAATTAATAGATCCATACTTTATTAAAAAGACCTTTTAATTAAAAAAATTTTAAAAAAAAATTTGCATCTAAATACTCTCAAAAGTAATTTTTGAGTCTCAAAATATCTTTAAAAATCATACCAAATAGGTTTTAGTTGAATCTCAAAAGATCTTTAAAAATTATATTCTTATTAATTTTGTCCTCTTAGTTTTGCTTTTGACATGAATTATCCCATCTCTCTCTAAATAACTTTTGATTTTGCACTCAATTGTAACTGTATAACAAAATAATTCCTTTTTTTTGCCTCTACTTTTGACTTTTAACTCACCTTTTCCCCCCTCCCTGTGTAGACAGTTTCTCTTTTGCATGCTCCTATTCAATTACCCCTTAAAGTAAATAGTTCCTCTTTTGTGCTTCTAATTCCCTTTATAAATAATTAAATACTGTCATTACTAGTTCTTTTCTAAATTTGGAATTTACAAATTGCTATCTTTTTATAGTTAAATAAATGAAAGAAAGTTAAGACCAACGTTATTTACATGGTTGAATTAAAAAAAAAACAAAAAAAAAATACATGAGATAGTAATTTTTGTAGGGATAAAATAAATAATTATTCTATCTACAGTACCCTTAATAGTTATTTAACTGAAAACAAATGACTCAAATAAATATACACGCATACCCAAAAAAAACCCTACAATCACTGTTCTTCCAAAGAAAAACGGCCTTCTCCGTTAATAACCTCATTCAAGAAAGCCTTGAAATTCTTAGTCGATGAACCACCTTCCCTAACAGCTTCTTTAGCCAATCCCTTCCAAATCTGTGCACTTCTTCTCACCTCCTCTCCCTTTTCCTCACCTTTTTCCTTCCCCTCCATTACCAACTCCAAACACCTCTTAATCTCTTCTCCTCTTACGATTCCATCCTCGTTGGGTTTCACTCTCACCCCAGTTTTCCACACCTCCTCAACCAACTTAGCATTCGTCCCTTGATCCGTCCACTGTGGAAACGCCACCACTGGAACCCCCGAAAAAATGCTCTCCAACGTTGAATTCCACCCGCAATGAGTAACAAAACACCCAATGGACTCATTAGACAAAATCTCTATTTGAGAACACCATGGCACTATCATTCCTAGCTTATCCAACACTTCTCTACAACTCAGCTCATCGCCATCATCATTATCTTTGTCGTTTTGACCTTTTTCACTGTCGTTTTGACTTTTCTCCCTAATGACCCACAAGAACGGGCGGCCAAACTCCAACAACCCTTTAGCGATTTCCTCCATTTGTGGCTTTGACAAAACCGAAAGAGTCCCAAACGACACGTATACGACTGTCGTCTTCGGCTTTGAGTTCAGCCACTCGATATAGTCTCGTGATGATTGTTGGAAAAGATCAGCTTGAAACGAAACAGGACTAGTAGTAGTACTACTACTAGTACTATCAAGTGGTTCTTTATTCTCCTCTAAGAAAGCGGTCGGAATCAACGGCCCGATTCCGATCACACTCAGCTCACCAATAGCTCTTAATGCCTCTGGCTCTAACTCATCAAAAGTGTTTACTAATATTACTTTTGTGTTATTATCTTCTTTGTCGAGATCTTCAAACACTTGTTGAAAGATTTTAATAAAAGAAGAGTAACCATTTGAATCGTCGAAGAATGAGGGTAAGTCCCTCAGGCTCCTGACATGTGGAATCCCCGGAAACGATATTGAAAAATTAGGGTTTTTACTATTAGCGTACTCACGGATGATGTCTCCGTAGCCATGAAAGTAATAGTAGTAGAGATCAAACACAGTGGCTGGCTGAGCCCAAAGCATCGCCGCCGGGATACCATGCTCCGCCGCCACGTCAGCAGCCCAAGAGAGAAGAAGCGTGTAGACTACGCAAGTGTAAGGACGGCCTTCTTTCTCGCCCGACTCGATGAGCTCGGCCAGGGCCTGCGAACCGCGGCGCTTGAACTCGTCCACATGGCGGCCGATGTTATTGCCGAGTGTGAACCCATCGTCGTATCCGTCGGAGAATGGGACGAACGACAAGTCGTTTCTTGCGGCGGCGCGACCGCCGCAGGTCATGAGGCGGTGAGCGTAGACGGTTGTGACATAAGTGACTTGAGCACCGGCGACGCGGATGAGTCGGTCGGCGAAGTGTAAGGTAGGGTTGATGCAGCCCTGAGTCGGGAACGTAACGAGAAGGAAACGAGGTTGCACCATGACGTACGGTGGGGCAGTACTACTGGAAGTTTATGGGAGTATTGGATATAAACGACGTTACCAGAGTGTAGTGTTGGAATGAAACGTCGACTACATTGTATGGATCTGGATATGTAACGTGGGGGATATTGTGAATATTATGTGTGAGAAATTTTATGGTTGCAGTTATAGAGAGAACAATGACGTTTGGCATGACGAATTTTGAACTGTGATACCCCATTCACTATTAATTAAGATAAGACATACACTGTCAAGTTTTGTGTTCCATGATTTTTCTCTTTTCTTTTTTTTTTTTTTTGTTTCTTTCTCTAGCCCAAAAAAAAAAATCATTGTACTGAGCACAACGTACAGACACATATAGTATAGACATGTGATAGGGGCGAGAAAGAGTTGCGAGTATATATATATACATCGTTATTATTTTTATTATTATTATCAACTTTAGAAAAGAAAGGGGGACAATGTAGAGATTTCTATTCTATACTTACCAGTAATTATTAAATATTTTTAGCAATTATTTAAGGGGAAAAAATACCAAAAATCTCACATATACATGGGTGGGTCTATCACTACACCTATGTCTAATTTTTTCCCACATTGTTTTAGTAAATTATATTCATCTTAAAGTAAGTTCATTATTGAAATTCCAGAAATAGGACAAATATTAATGTAAAATCTTAAAAATACACTAAAAAATTATAGATTACATTTTTTAGCAAATATTACTCGCGGATCCGTAAGAATAGATCGGTAGGTCTATCACTACACCTATGTCTAATTTTTTCCCACATTGTTTTAGCAAATTATATTCATCTTAAAGTAACTTAATTATTGAAATTCAAAAAATAGGACAAATATTAATGTAAAATCTTAAAAATACACTATAAAATTATATATATATATATATCATTGTTGGTATGATTTTGAATAGATACCAAATACACTTAAAATCCGCGTTTAATTCTCCTTGTCTTTATCTAGACTAACTGTTAAGTTGGCAGTCTTTTATTATATATCTAGACTAACTGTTAAGTTGGCTAGACTAACTGTTAAGTTGGCAGTCTTTTATTATATATCTAGACTAACTGTTAAGTTGGCAGTCTTTTATTATATAATTACCGACGGATCATCGTTATTCGTTACAATCTATTCTCTAACTGTCTTAAGTCTACGTATAGACCCAGCACTATTTTGCTATCTAGAGTGCTAACTAAATGTACGTATCTAACGAAATTAGTTGGTTCAAGTGGTAAGAATACTTATCATGTAGGATATTGATTGTAGTATCATGTAGGATATTGATTGTAGGTTCGAATCTAGGTTCGAATCACACTGAGAGTATGTATGAAAATTTATTATCTTTAATCAAATAAAGTATAAAATTTATTATTTTTAATCAAATAAAGTCGAGATCGGATAATAATCTTTATTTTTTTTAATTTATAATAAGTGAAAGAAACACCCAACGGGCTCAACTAATGCAGATGGGTCAGATGACCGAGACTGTGACCATGATCAAGCTTAAGTGATCACAGCCTACTTTCCCATATAGTCGTCTCCTCCTATCTAACATAAGTTAGCTAGAATTAATTTATTCTAAAATAAACTCTAAAATTGAAAATGAATAAAATGAAATTTACACATTTGTCCCATTTGTAGTCATTTCTCTAGTGAGCATTCTCGGAATGACGCTGTTGCCAAATGCTGATGGCCTGGCAAAAGCACTTGTCTCCAGGTCAGTCAACAAATATCAATGGATATAATATAAAAGTTAAAAAGTTTACATTAATAATTATTGTTCTATGCTTACCCTAAGTGCACATGACCTGTGATACTCAATGAGCCCAGCCCTGAGCAGGAGCATACAACTATTTCGCTCAGTTCTCCGTATATTTGCATTAAAATTTTCTGCCAGAGAAAAAAATAATTCTCCACATTTTTGCATCAAAATTTTCTGCTAGAGAAAAAATAATAATAATTAGTTTGTTTAAACTAATTAAGATATATTATGATAATAGTACAAGTAATTATTAAAAAAATTACTACTATATAAAAATTTAGTATTGCAAAATATTTGTAAAAAATAGCCCAATCATTTATAGACACATTTCTGAAGGGCTTATTCCTTGTGGCCTCCATGTCATCCTTCCCATCGAAGGTGTCAAAATGCTTATTTATGATACTATAGCAATATCTCGACATACACATCATTGTCTGACATTAGCGATGAAGAGAACATTATCATAAAGAAAATTGATAAAGATCCTCTAAAGAATGTACAAATTTCTTTTCTTTTCTTTTTTTTTCCTTTTGTTATTGAATGTTATATTACACTTAATATCATATTTTATTGTATTAAAATGATGAACACCTTTTAAAAAAATAATTATTATTTTATCAAATTTTAGAATATTCAAAATTTAGTTTTATAAAATTTTATGAATTTCTTTCTAAATAAATAAAAATATACAAAATATGCACATATGGCACCAAATACCAAGTACTGTGTACATTAAGTGTGCACACTTATACTAGTTGCATACACGGTATTTGTTATCAAGGATATATATTATTATACATCAGATTAACCTACAAAGTAAGAACTAAACAAATCACATGATATAAATGGAGAAACATAAACAACATGGCTATTAGTAATATACTCTAAATAAAAAAGAATACCAGCCACCAAAATATGCACCGAAAAGAAAACCTACACCCCATAATTAGAGCTGGCAATTTTTTACATGATACGGCGATACAACAAGAAAAGAACACGAAATAAATGGGTTGGGATGACTTATTTAATTTTCCTATCAATTTTGGGTTGATGTGTAATACGATCAATAAATAAATAAGTTTCAAGTCAATCCGCTTAACCCAAAATATCACCATATAACACGTCCAATTAAACAGTTAGTTGTCGTATTAACACGACATGATACATATATGATATATTTCGGAATATTTTAATGCTTGGAATATAATTTTAATTAATTTTAAATATTTCTTACATGTGTTTAATTGAATTAATTTATTAGTGTGTAGTTATGTTAAAATTGAATAATCATATTACCCACTATGACTAGTTCAGTAGGTGGGGTGGAGCAGGAATTAGGTATTAGGTCGGCAATTTGACTCCCAAAATGCGTGATTTATTTTTCTTGATTTATAATAAGTGGAGGCAATTATTAAGCCTAACTTGAAAAAAAAAATGAACAATAGTATCAATATTAAATGATCGTGTCAAACAAATCATAAACAAATATATGACACATTTATTAAATAGGTTACATATCGCGTGTCATGTTATATAATTATTAATCGTGTCACGACCGAAAATCTAAAGCCATGACTTTTAATAAATTTAAGTGAAAACAGTGATAAACAGAAATTCCTAAAATTTTCGGAAAAAGTCGAGTACTTAAAATTTAAGTTTTAGTCCTCAAGAGTAAGTAAATTTTAATATTAGACCAACTCGAGAAATTATAACATTATTTACTAGTTTTAAATTTTCAAGGTATTTTTAATTTTAAATTTAGAGAAATAATAAATAATAAATTTTAGCAACTTTTTATTTAAATCATTAAGTTTAGCAAAAGTGTTCAATTTAAAACTATAGGCCCATAGTTAAAATAATTTTCATAAAATCATTTCTATGTCTAAGTACTCGATTAAATATCAAAATCATCCTCATACATCAACTCAGTAAATATACTGCGAACAGCTAAATAAATTTGACTTAGAAAAAGGGAAAATGATACAGAGTACGAACCAACTAATGAAGAGGATTGGAACTGCAAGCATATGCCAAATATGCTTGCTAAGCCACACGAATATCTGTCACAGAATATATTGACACATGAAAAGAGAAGGAAGTAGGGGGTGAGCACGTGAATGCTCAGTAGAAAACTCAATTAACTTTTTGGGAAAAACCTCTTTTGTAATTCTCAATACAACTGCATGGTTAGTAGTTCTGGAAAGTATTTTAATAAATATGGAGCATTCGAAACATATATAGAAAATCTTTACAGAAAATCATGCTCAAACAAAAACCATATATTTATCCAGGTTTAAACAGATAGAAAATCATATTAAAACAAGCATAGTGTACATCACATAAATCAACACATCACATGAGTTCTCATCCTGTCATCACAACTAGAGCAACTTATAGTACATGTATTAAGTGCTCTCTGTCTGACATCTATCTTTAAAAACCGGAGGGACACCCATGTGTCAACTCCTACCGAACTGGAGGGGCACCGAATGCCTACGCTTACCGAATGGAGATAGTCAGAAAACAAACCCTGCGCGGGTTTACGGGATCTCACCAAAAGCAGGTGTACTAGTCCGCCTACTACAATACTGTGATGCCTAGGACGACTCTCATGCATGATCTATGAAATGTGCAATATAGATAGAGTCTCAAACAACTATGCAGTAGTTTAACATTCTAGACATGCTCTGATTTTTAATCAAAATCCATTTTGTACTTTAAAATCCAAAAGTAGAGTTTATATGGTTTTACTAAATTCTAAGTATAAAAACTTGTATAAAATCATATTTTAAATTATCTAGAGCAGTGCACAATATTTTACAAATTCATAGTTCATTAAAATAACTATTCAAATAATTCAATTTAATAAAATCACGAAATTTCATTTTCAGAATAAATTCTAATTTTAATGTAAATAATAGAAAAAAAAAAAAGGAAATTGAATCCCCTATCTCGAAATAGTGATTATGCCGAGCTAACGACGCTAGAAATATCCTTAATTGATCACCGGGTTATTTGGACAGTTGTTTTCGAGTCTCGTCACGTTTACTTGAAAAGTTGACTTTTCAAATGGAGCCTCGGATTGAGAAACAGAGGTCACCACTGAATTCACAACACCCAAAAATGTTAGTTTAGATATAAAGTTTGTCAAAACGGATCTCGATACGGAACCGGCCCGTGGCAGTGCAATTCATGAGCTATTTTCTCGATTTTCGTGCCACTTCGGAAAATAGTGATATTTCATATCAAACATCATGTCCCGATCTCACTGAGTCCAAATTCGAAGTCAAAACTCATTTTCGAGATCCCGAACACTAAATGGGCTCAAAATCCAAAAATTATAAAAATACCACATTTGAAAATATTTAGAAAAATACCACAATTTCATCCTAATAATTAACTACCTTCCAGTAATCGTTTTAACACTTAAACATCATGAGATTTCATGTTTCAAACTCCTCTATCACGTGGTAAAATTTTCTCGGAAAAATTAACTCAATTCCGAAATAATTACAAAAATACCACAAAATTTAAATATTAAAATATTGCTACAATAGACAACTTCTCACCGAAGCCGAGTTGGAGGCCGAGAGTGGTCGAAAATCAAAGCTGGAGTCGAGACGAATCCAACGGTGGTGGTGGCACAGTGATCGGACGTCAGACGGCGGCACGGTGGACTAAAAACCATTCCGATGGCGCAAGCTTCCGGCTGCGATTTCTCCACCGAGAGGCGGCAGTTCACGGCGGTAGCACCCGACGCTGATTCAACGGTGTCTTCTGGTTACGGCGGATGGGCATGTCTAGCACGGCGGCAGGTGGTGGAGGCTCGGATGAACAGCGACCGTGAATGGCTTCGAGAGGACTTCCGTGGAGAAGAAGAGAGAATTGGGGGGTTTTATGTAATTTTTCAAAAACTGTAGCAGTGGGACACGTGGCTCAATCTGATTCGGCCCAAAAATAAGTTTCTGAAATTCCACTTTGGCCCCAATTTTAAAAGATTCTTTCATTTTAGTCCTTCTTTAATTACACTTTTGCCCCCAATTTGAAATTTCTTTTTCACTTTGGCCCTTAAAGTACCTAGACTTTATCTTGTCTAGATTCATCACCAAATTTATTTCCGATTTTTATTTTATTAATCCAAAAATATAAAATTACCAAATTACCCTCGAAGTAAAATTACTTAATTACCCTCACAAAAATTTGGATTTTACAAATCGTATTGTATTCAATTTTAGATTTTTTTTGTGTCGTATTCGAGAAGTGTTTTCGTACTATGTCATAATCGTATCGAAGCGAACACACAATAACATGATAACATGAATTTTCAGCTATTCCCATGACATCCAAATTAGCCATCAAACATCCAAACATATACTAGTAAATAAAAACCAAGCATCAAAATAATGTAATCCCAAACCAAAACATGTAACTCTCAATTAGAATCTAAGAAAATATACAAACCCTTAATAACTCATAAACTTTTTAGAATATTCAAACTAGCATGACCCTAGAAACAGATAAGCGATATACGGAGATAAACCAAGACCTAGAAATAACAAATACCCAAAACCAAAGAAGCAAAATGACCAAATATTAGAGGAACCAAAACCCAAAAACAGAAAGATCAAGAGAGAAAAAAACTAAAGAACAAAATACCCACAAACCAATGCAAGAAATGGGTTATTTGATGACATGTTTTTAATAACATTTGTGTAGACAATGTCATTAAATAAAAGATGACATTTACAAAATAAATGTCATAAAAAATTTCATATGAACACATTATAATGACACTTTGAATATAAATATAATTAAACAAAATATAAAGACAAAAAGTCAAATGTCATTAAAATAGACCTTAGTACATGACATTGTAGGAAATGTCATTAAAAAGAATTGAAATACATGACAATCTTCAAGTGTCACTAAAAATAAAGAATTATAGATGATATTTTGAAGATGTCATTAAATATTAAATATAATAATTGATTACATTTGAATTGAGAAAGAGATGGAAAGTAAAGAGGAAAATATTTGATAAAGTGCCAAATAAAGTGGAAAATAATTCGTAAAGAGCATTTAAATAACAAAAAATTTCATAGAGGGTATTGTGCGGTCTAAAATATATATGTTGGTCGATGCCAAAAAGGGAAAGTTAGCGATCCGGTTTGACGCGTCGGGTAGCATAAGAATTTTCTTGATCAAAGTGCGACCTCCTCCAAGTAAGTGAAGTACGACCTCCTCTGAATGAGTTAAGTGCGACCAGTATGAAAAGGAAACTAGATCAAGTTTCATCAAACAGGTAATCTACAAAGAAAGGGAAACAAGTTTCTCCCTAAAGATCGACCAATCGTTCCATTTAAATTATTACCTAGTTATATTGTTACTCAAATTATATTTTCTGATTACACACTTATCTATTTTCACATATAGGAAATATTGAGCAATCTTCACCTATATAAGGGAAGTTCAATGCTTCTGTAATCTTCTTCTGCTCTTTGGGACTTTTACTTTTTGGCTTTTACTTCTTTGACTACACTCTGTACTCTCTGGATTCTGACATTAAGACTCAACGAAACTCTTGTAATTCTCTAGAAAATAGTGAAAGATAGTGGATGTAGGCTCATCTTTTTTTAGGGCTGAACCACTATAAAATTCTTGACTTTTTACTTGCTTTGATTTATTAACCATTTCACACATAAGCCATATCTTTGAATTTCCTAAATTCATTGTTGACAAAACTTCTGTCAACAATTAGCACTAGAAGGAGGGCTATTCCAGCAAAAGTTTGTCAATTTCGCCTCTTTAACAATGGAAAACACCATAAACACTACCAGGAACACCAGAACTAGCCAAAACCAACCCCAAAGTACTACTGCTGCACAGGTAGATCCCGCTCAGGATCAGCCTACCATGACTGCACCAAAAAATATTGTCCAGAGATAGGATCGCATGGAGGAGGCACTGGTAAACCTTCATTAAATCACTAGTCAGATTAATGACTCTTTACAATGACTTACTGAGGGATAAATGATAACTCCACCACCGAATGTCCCAGAGAACGTCCTGCTCAACTACCTTTGAGAGGAATTCAGATCCTAGAGACAGGGAGCTACGACCAGCATAAAGCCCAGCAGGAGCGTTATAGAGATTGCACCTCCAAGTGAAAAGGTAAGGTCACAGACTTGCCTCTGGAATCCAGTACTGAAAGTTCAAGCACAAATCGTGATCATGGACAACCTTCTCAGAGAGCAACCGTCAATTGTGATTGTCTAAAAAACGAGCAAAAACGTCAATCAAGGAGCGTCTTTGAAATGATTAGTAGGGAGTCTCAACAGAATCCTACATACCTACGACAACATCTAGAATAATGATGTAGTCAGGAGCGATCCACATCGCATCATAACGACCGAAGTCGATCTTGTCGTACTATTTCATTGGAAACCCTACAAAGGTCACAGCAAGCTCTGCCTGATCGATTTGCCTTATATCGTGATAACGACCAAAGGCCACCCTAACCACCAGTAAAAGATAATGTTCTCCTTCTGAACGTTGATGTTCACAATTTGAGGATCGCATTAGATGTACTTGTTGGCTGGGACGATAGCTCACTGATGGGTATCGTCAATCGCCATTCAGTGAGGAGGTTTGAGCTGCTGTCTTACCTGCTGGATTCAAACTTTTCATCATAAACACTTTTGATGGGAAAACTGATCCGTAGGATCATATGGATCACTTTAATGACCAGATGGAACTTCATCGTGTCGATGATCTTGCATGTTGCAGATATTTTGCTGTAACTCTCACAGGAACAGCGAAAAAGTGGCTCTGAGAACTCAAGTCTGGTTCAATCTCGTCCTGGCAACAACTTCAGACTGCATTCTTGAGGCAATTCTAGGCTACGAAGAATTTCATTGTTCCACTGGTCAGTCTGTCTGCTATTCAGTAAGGTCTGGAGAAAACTCTATGATCTTACTTAATTCGATTTACCTCAGAATTGGCAAAGGTCAACAACCTACTGGAAGGAGGAGTTTTAACTCTAATGATGGTTGGAGTGCGACCAGAGACTAAACTCTAGGAAGAGTTGCTTGAGCTAGAATGCAGAACCATTAAAGATTTCTATCGAAGAGTTGGTCGACATCTAAGAGTGGAATCTTCACGTGAGAACCTCTATAAGATGACAAAGGGAGGAGAAAAAGATGCTACTAAAGATGCGACCACGACCAACAATAATAATAACAAAAAGTTGAACAAAAGAAGTAATGAACAATCGACTGAGAGGCAGCCCAAACAGAAAAAGCAGGAGATTCCAAGAGCTCCGATGAGATTCAACAACTATACTGAACTAAACGCACCCATAGATCATATCTATGCAGTCACAAACCAGCAAGAGCGATATCGTCAACCGGAACTGATAAAAAGGGATAGAGCGAGGCGTGATCCCAACAAGTTCTACTGGTATCATAATGACATTGGACACGATACCAATAACTACTTTGCTTTACAAGACGAAATTGAAAGATTAATTAAGGAAGGGCGGCTATGGCAGTACACTAAACAGAACAATAAAAGGTGAGAAGAAAATTGATAGTGACCTCTAGATATTCAATGCAAGGTGCGAACTATTTTTGAAGGATCGCACGTTGGTGGAGATTCGAAGAGGGCGTAAGATAGGTTCGCACGAGAAGCATGGCAACAACCATTGACCAATGTCATGCATCTTGACCAGCGACCACAAAAGCATCAACGGGTACCAAATATGGATATTACCTTCACGGAGCAGGATACAAAAAAGGTCTACTACCCGCATAATGATGCGTTGGTCATAAAGATCAACTGTGGAAGTACGCAGCTATGACGAGTATTGGTCGATAATAGAAGTACTGTCGATATCTTATACTATGACGCCTTCAAGAAGATGGGGTTGAGTGCAAGTGACCTAAAACCCGCTGTCACTCCATTTTATGGATTTACTGGTGACAGCATTATGCCTAGGGGCATGATTGAGTTAATGGTCAACGTTAGAACTTATCCTAGGGTTTCAATGATAATGACCTAATTCTTAGTTGTGGATTGTCTCTCTGCAATTAATGTTATACTAGGAAGACCAACATTGAGGGACCTTCGAGCGGTAACTTCAATCTACCACCTTGCTATGAAGTTCCCAACTCAACATCGAGTAGGCGAAGTGCGAGGCATCCAATATGATGCACAACCAATATGACGCGAGGACTTGTTATAATAATTCAATAAAGCTTGCAACAAAAGATATGACACCTCGTGCAATGATGGTCTAGTTACAAGGTGAGGCATCAGGAGAAGCGTCTAGTAAAGCGTCAAGGGAAGCGTAAGGCAAAACATCAATCGATGACCTCGACCCTCGAGAAATCGATGGTGAGGTCAAGACTAGACCTATAGAAGACTTGGAAGATTTGCCAATTGATAGGTCTTCGAAGGTTCTAAAAATCGGAGCAAAGCTTCAAGAACCCATTCGAACTTCATTAGTTGTTTTTCTGAAATCCAATTTCGATATCTTCGCATGGTAACATTCAAATATGGTGGGAATTGATCCAAATATCATGTGTCATTGTCTCAATATAGATACAACGAAGAAGCCTGTACGGTAAAAAAGAAGAGCCATGAATTCAGAATGTTAAGTTGCATTGAAATAAAGGGTAGATAAGCTACTCAAAATTGGATTTATCAAGGAATCTTTCTACCCAAACTAGCTTACAAACCCGGTTTTAGTAAAGAAACCCAATAGGAAGTGGAGAACGTGTATCAATTTCACTAATCTCAATAAAGCATGCCCGAAGGACTACTTTCTTCTTCCAAGAATCTACCAACTTGTTGATGCGACGTCAGGGCATGAACTCTTAAGCTTTATGGACGTGTATTCTGGATACAATAAAATCCCTATGTACAAGCTAGATGAGGAGCATACTTCATTCATCACTGACCGAGGATTGTACTATTACAAGAAGATGCCCTTTGGACTCATCAATGTAGGAGCGACTTATTAGCATCTTGTCAATATGTCGATGACATGTTGGTAAAGTCGAAGAAAGCTGAATATCACGTCAAGCATCTTGATGAAATGTTCAAAATTCTTTAAAAATACCAGATAAGGCTAAACCCTCAGAAGTGCGCATTTGGGGTAAGATCTGGAAAATTCCTGGGGTTCATGGTCAACCAGCAAGGGATCGAGGCTAACCCTCAGAAGATACAAGCACTAATCGATATGCAATCCCCTCACAAACCAAAAGACGTACAGAGCTTAGTGGGAAGAGTGGCCGCATTGAGTCGATTTGTATCTTCTGAGGCTAACCCTCAGAAGATACAAGCATTAATCGATATGCAATCCCCTCACAAACCAAAAGACGTACAGAGCTTAGGGGGAAGAGTAGCCGCATTGAGTCGATTTGTATCCAAGTCAACGGATAAGTGCCAACCATTCTTTGAAACACTTAAGTATTTGAAGAGGTTCGAGTGGATGGAAGAATGCGAGCAGGCATTTCAAGAATTAAAAACACACTTAGGTTCTCCTCCGCTCTTGTCAAAGCCAAACCCGGGGGAAGAGTTATACTTGTATCTCGCAGTTTTCAAATATATGACAAGTGCCGCGCTAATTCAAGAAGAAGAAAAGATACAACGACTGGTATATTATGTAAGTAAAAGGTTGCTTGATGTCGAAACAAAATATCCAGAGATGGAGAAGTTGGCATTAGTGCTCATCGTCGCATCCAGAAAGCTTCGACCTTATTTTCATGTGCCCTCCATCAAAGTTTTTACAAATTTTCCATTAAAGCAAGCTCTGCAAAAACCTAAGGCTTCAGGATGACTACTTAAGTGGGCTGCCGAACTGAGCCAATTAACATCGATTTTCAGTCTCGCACTGCGATTAAAGGCAAAACTCTCGTAGATTTCATTGCAGAATTCACGTATGATGTCAATCTTCCCACAAAAGTGATCGAAAAACCTGCTATAGATTTATCAATACTGTGGAAACTTTATGTCGATGGATCATCAAATGAGAATAGAGCCAGTGCGGGCTTAGTGCTGATCAGTCCAGAAGGACATAATATTCATTGTGCACTTCGATTTAAATTTCTAGCATCGAATAATGAGGCAGAATATGAAGCACTGATAGTTAGGCTGAAGCTTGCACAAGAAATGAAGGCTGAGATAATTAAGGTATACAGTGATTCCCAATTGGTCGTTTGTCAAGTGATCGGCAATTATCAAGCAAGACGAGAAAGAATGATGGCCTACTTGCAGGAAGTACAACGACTGTTCTCGACATCTACTGCTTGTATCATTTAACTTCTTCCTCGCATCAAGAATACTTGGGCAGATGCTCTAGCTAAGCTCGTCTCAACAAAAGATGCCGAATTACTAAAGGTGGTCCATATCGAATTTCTTACAAAACCAAGTATCGAAGTAAAGCCTCAAATAGCCATGCCGGTTGACAAAAAACCATCGTGGATGGATCCTATAATAAAGTATATACAGAATGGCGACCTCCCCGAAAGCAAAAATGATGCAAAGCAACTATGAATGAAGGCAGCTCGCTATGCCATCTATGACGGGAAGCTTTATCAAAGAAGTTTTAGCTCGCCATTATTACTATGTATCGATGAAGAAAAAGCACACTACATTATGAAGGAAATTCATGAAGGGATATGCAAAAAACCATTCAGGGGGCAGGCACTTGCGAATAAGGTTCTCAAACAAGGGTATTTTTGGCCAACAATGAATAAGGATACAATGGAATTTGCTAGAAGGTATGATAAGTGTCAACGATTTGCGACTATTCCTAGAATGCCGCATGTTCCTCTAAATCCAATGATTAGCCCATGGCCGTTTGCAGTATGGGGAAATGATATTATCAGAATGCTTCCATTGGTGCGAGGTGGATTAAAGAATGCAGTAGTCGCAGTCGATTATTTCACCAAGTGGACAGAAGCTGAAGCCTTGAGTATCATTTCCGCAAAAAAAAAATGATAGATCTTTTTTACAAATCTATAATCTGCCATTATAGTATACCACATACTATAATTTTTGATAATGGGAAATAATTGGACTACGATGAGTTCCGTAACTTCTGTAATAACTTACGTATCAATAAGAGTTTCTCTGCTGTTGTTCATCCACAAGCCAATGGGTAGGTCGAGGCCATAAACAAGATACTCAAACAGAACCTAAAGACAAACTGGAAGAGCACAAAGGAGCTTGGCCAGAAGTACTCCCTGAAGTATTATGGGCTTATCGCACCACTCAACGAACCACTACTGGAGAGAGTCCATTCTCTTTAGCTTATAGATATGAAGTAATGGTACCAGTAGAAATTGGTACGAGCTCTCTATGACGATCTACCTATGAGCATGAACAGAATAGCACACTAATGAGGATTGAGCTCAACCTTTTAGAAGAAAGGTGTGAGCAGTCTCAGCTTTAGATCGCATCATATCAACAGCGCACAACTCGATATTATAATTCTAAAGTCAGAAGTAGGAGATTTGAAGTTAGTGATCTTGTTTTTCGACAAGTTCTACCTAATAATAAAGAGCACGGTGCTGGTGTATTTGGACCCTCTTAGGAAGGACCATATGTTATTGATTCCATCGTTCAACCTAGGACATATAAATTAGCTCACACTGGTAGACAAAAGATCAAGCATGCTTGGAATGTAGAACAACTTCGTCGTTATTATCAGTAAATCTCCATGTATATCTTTATGTGTTATCAACGACCTAAAGGGCATTTTGTATTCGTCATTCATCGCATTTATCAATAAAGATATCTTATATTCGTCATTTGTTGTTCTCATTCATTGCATTTATCAATAAAGATATCTTGTATTCGTCATTCATTATTCGTCGTTCGTCACATTTATTAATAAAGATGTTTTTTCTCCGATTATTCAAGTTGATTCATCTTTTATAGTTTTATGGCAGTCTGTGAACACCATAAAACTCGGGGGGTAGTGAGATTAGAATGTTATCTCCTACTTGCTTCCTAATGGACTACGCAAAACGTCCATTTAAAGGGATTAGAATTTTAGATCGTCAAATTTCCGAATTTCTAAATTTCTTAAAATCTTAGGAATTTCTCCTCGCTTTATGCCATAGCATATCGTATTATGCAATTTCATTCCTCGAACAACAAAGTAACTAAATAAAAACGTTCATTGTTCGATGTGATATATTGCTATATTACATTTTGGCATGGAACTTTTGAAAAACAATATTGAGTTTGCATCACTCATACTTGCTGTATTCTTAAGTGACCTAACCTATTCTAACACTTAAAACCCGTTTTAAGTTAGTTGGATTTGAATCGTAATAGCATACTGATCAGTCACCTAGTCATTACTTACTTGGTTAAATTATGCATCTTTATATTACAATGTAGTGATTTAATTGCTTTATAGGAAAGAATTTTCATAAATTAATATTCGCACCTATGTGCAAGCAAAGTATTACAAAGCAAAAAAGAGTACCAGCCTGCATTGTTCTGAAACTTTGCAATATAAAAAAAAAAACTACTGAGAAGACATGCTCGCTCCACCATTTGTAGCTTCTTTGGCAGCTTCGATTTCCTTCCAACTTTGGACAAGCTCGACCATGTCTTTACCAAGGATTTAGAAGTCAAAATCCGGATGCTTGCAGAAGATATTGTATATTGTGGTCGATGAGGCGATGTCACTAGCTTTTTCTTCGAGCTCCTTGCCTTCGGTGGCCTTGAACTCTTTTATAGCCTTATGAGCCACCTCTGTTGTCGCCTACTTCAAAATATCCAGATGCTCGGAGATAGTCTTCTCAAGATCTTTAATTTTCTCTTCGAGCTTCTCCTTGGCCAGCTCCTCGCACAGTTGCTGTTTCTCTAACTCGGAGAATTTTCTCTCTTCCTCGTGAGCCTTCTCTGAGTCCTTGAATGCTTGGGTTACTTCTTCAATTTTTTTGGCCTTTTCCATGCATTCGAGGACCAGGTCATGCATCAAGATAGCAGCTGCAGTGGTCTGAAAATATAACACATCAATACTAGAAAAGTGCGATTAAAGTGTGAAGATAGAAGATGCTTACGTTTGCCAACATCTTCATTGCAAAATTGAAGGCAACCTTGGCTGAATGTTGCTTCATCTTCTCCCAGCCATCCTTAGAAGTGATACGGTCGATGAAGGCCGCACTCATGCCAGATCTTTCTGGCAGTTTGCGAAGGAGTACAAAAACTCCTCGTCTTTAGTAGCCTGGCTCGGTCCCTCATCAGAAGTGGTCATCTCCTTGGATGGCTCAGGTTGGCTCGCAGTTAATGTGGGCTGAAGAGCAGGCAAGCTTGTTAGGATGTCCTCAAAGGCAACCTTTCACTTCTTTGAAGTGTCAACCTTCTCCTTCCCTTTCGATGAAGGTGGTGTGTTGTCTGGTATCTTGGACTTTGCAATCAACCCCAGAGTTGAAGGTGGTGCTCACAGTCCACTTCCAATTACCATGTTTGTACAGATATGATTGATTAGCATGCGAGGTGTATGATGCAACAAAAAGAAGAGAAAAATAGCTACCTTCTTGTTGCTGAGAAATTGGTGGAGATGTGACTTCTGAAGATGATGGTTTCGAGATTGTGGGAGTGGCAGGTGCTTTTTGTTTCTTAGGTTTGGAAGATGAGGCACCCTTCTCCTTCTGTTTCCTTGGCTTCTTCTTTGAGCTCGAGGGTTTGGTTGGATGGCAAGTAGAATTTGGAAAGGTAGCTCCCCTTGGAAGCAGTCTGCAAGCAACTAAGTTCTTGGACGTCCCAAGCTTCTTCTAATCAAATTCTTCGATTGGAAGGTTGTATATTTTATACACTTTTGCGAGCTACTCTTTGGAAAGTCTTGGTCGTTTCCTGTTATCTGCCATGATATATGAATACGATCGGAATAATATATTTATGTAGAGAAAACAATAAGCTGAAAATTACCTACCAGGGTTCTGAAAGAAGCTGTTATCCACGTAGTCAAAGTGGAAAAATAATTTTTTCCATTTTTCCATGTTGTTGTAGACCCCGTAGATAATTTTTATTGCCTGGTTTGACCACTTGCTCGCATAAAAGAATCCGAAATCTGATGGGTTTAATTTTACTTGGTAGAACCAAGCAAACTCTTCAGGAGTAGGGGCTTCTAAACCTAATTTATGGTATAGTATGTACAGACCTACCATATATCTATATGTGTTTAGGGTGATTTGAAAAGAAATGACTCCATAATAATCGACGATGGATTTTATGTATAGATAGAGTGGGACGTGGACACCATATTTGAGGACTGCTTCTGAGAATAAGGCAATTGTACGAAGAGGTGTGTGTGGTCGATTGAACTCCATAAAAAAGCAAAGAGGGATGTTCATCTTGTAGCTGCATACGATCTTACTAAGCTTGTTCATTGTACAGCTCGTCCTTATATTGGTACATGACCAATCTTCCTCTACATATTGGTAACCCGTTGTAAAAAGGGGCATTCCTGATATGCCGAGGCCACTGGTATTGAGGGAGGTCGCCTATGCGAGGACTATTTTGCCTGATCCTAGTTATTTTTACTTCAGGTTCTGGCTCAATATAGTCTTCGAGGTTTATAATACTAATGCTTGCATTGGAAGAATCTCCTGAGAATGTATTCCATTCCCTAAAATCCTCACTACTAGATATATGACAAGAAATATGGATGGGTTTAGTCTTATAAGAGCAACAGGGATTTTCGCTATATGCGAGCAGTTGGAGTCACATCCTAAGATTGCATCAACATGCTGCTCATCGAATGTTTTCTAATCGATCTACAGATTCATTATCGTGCCACTCTTCGGTAATTCATCACTCGTCTGATTATGGCTTTCAAACATCAAGGTTTCAGATCCTAAATTTCTCCTATGGGTTCGTCTATCAGTCATCAGATAATAATTTATTCTATAAATTAATGGAGAGATTCGGAGAAATTCTCATTTTACAAGTCCATCGAAATGTGAGGATGATTTTAGCATTTAGGTTCTACGACTTGTCTATTTCTAGAAATGAGATCTATAAATGAGAGTTTCCTGAACAATCGAAGAACAATGAGAGAGAGAGAGAGAGGATATATACTAGCTTTTCCTCGAAGATTGAAGGACCAAGATGTTGTCTGAAGAATAACTTTGTCGGAGAAGATGATGAATTTGTGCGAGCTGCAAAATAGAAAAGGACACCAGGAAGATTTTCCTTACGGACGCTTCGGATTTTAGAAGTGAGTGAAATAAGAGGCGATAAGGTTGTTGATATATATATTTCAAGCATCATCAAATCATAACCGTAGATCAAGGCATTTAATTTTTAGATCTAAAGGCTGAAGTTCATGCTGGAAATAATTTTCCAAAATTAAATTGGTATCTTTTCAAGATTTAAAACGTCTCAATTTAAGACAATAGCTGGCATCATCGCAATCATCATGTCTACTCAAGAACAGAAAAGACTCCTCGAGTTTTGCTATTTTCCTGAGAAAATATGACATGTGATTGCATCTATCAAGAGAAGGTGTGCATAGTTCTGAAAAGATGGGAATTGAGAACTAGCGGCTCTTTGAAGATCTCAAGACTAAGTTAAGTCGTCACATTTATTAAGCTCACACTTATCATAGAAGGAAGCTCCATTTTGTCCTAAAGAACTAATGGAGTTGGGGGAGCAATTATTGTGCGGTCTAAATTATATATGTTGGTCGATGTCAAAAAGGGAAAGTTAGCGACCCGGTTTGACGCGTCGGGTCGCATGAGAATTTTCTTGATCAAAGTGCGACCTCCTTCAAGTAAGTGAAGTGTGACCTCCTCCGAATGAGTTAAGTGCGATCAGTATGAAAAGGAAACTAGATCAAGCTTCATCAAACGGGTAATCTACAAAAAAAAAAGGGAAACAAGTTTCTCCCTAAAGATCGACCAACCGTTCCATTTAAGTTATTACCCAGTTATATTGTTACTCAAATTGTATTTTCTGATTACACACTTACTTATTTTCACAAATGGGAAACATTGAGCAACCCTCACCTATATAAGGGGAATTCAATGCTTCTGTAATCTTTTTTTGCTCTTCGGGACTTTTACTTTTTGACTTTTACTTCTTTGATTACACTCTATACTCTCTGGATTCTGACTTTTAAGACTCAACAAAACTCTTGTAATTCTCCAAAAAATAGTGAAAGACAATAGACGTAGGCTCATCTTTTTTGAGGCTGAACCACTATAAAATTCTTACATCTTTACTTGCTTTGATTTATTAACATTTTTTATACACAAGCTACATCTTGCAATTTCCTAAATTCATTGTTGACAAAACCTCTTGACAAAACGAATAAACCCTGTCTTTTTATTCTTTTTAGCAACCCTTTGTAGTTTTCTTCTTTTTTTTTTTAATTTTTAAATGAAGAAACCATCCCTAATGCTCAGCTCCAAGGTTCAAATGTTAAAACCTTTACTCACGGGTCACTGATATTTTGATGAATTGAAGCCTCCTCGTGAGAATAAGGTGCCTCATAATAGAAACAGCCTTCAAGAGAGGAGAGATCATGTTCGCTCTTCCTACTAGGCCGCACCCACTCGACCATTGCTCTCAAATAAGCGAAGGTTTTAACCAGCAAGCGACGGCGACTACCTGAAAACGGCGATCAATCCCAGTCTGCCACTTAGCCTTTATGAGTGAGCGACGACCATTCATTCTAACTTCTTAGGCCTCAGGGGGTCTAGTAGCTTGCTGCCACGATCTCGCACCAGCTAGTCTCACAGGGTTTGTATGTTGAAGCTTGTTAGATTATTCTATATATCAATCAAAATTAATTACAAAATATTACAATTATATATTTGTAATTAATTAGCTATCAATCAGAATTAATTACAAAATAGTACAATTATATATTTGTAATTAATTAAGAGATATTTGTAATTAATTAAGAGATAACAATTAGTCCTATAAATTGTAATCCATTTTCAGTATCAATGTAAGAAAAAATCATTCTTTTCATGGTATCAGAGCAGGTTTGAATCCTGTTCTTGTCAAAAAAAAAAAAAAAGAGGAGAATAAAATTAAAAAAAGGGAGAATTTTTTTTTTTAAATGAGTGAACAAACTGAATCCTTAGAAATAAAATCTATTCCAGTTCTTATTCAGTCTAAAGGTGCCTTTAATGCCGGTATTCTATTTACCGAAACAAATTACAATGTCTGGTCTCAATTGATGGAGATGCATATTGCTGAACGAGAAAAACTCTCATACATCATGGGCAAAGCCGCTCCACATTTTGTGTCAGACAAGGGATATGAGAAATGGTATGCTGAAAATCAAAAAGTGAAGTGTTGGCTTCTGATGTCCATAACTCTTGATATTATGAAGCGCTATCTCCGTATTCCCATTGCCCGTGAAATCTGAAATGCTTTATCCAAAGCCTTTTATGATGGAACTAATGAGATGCAAGTCTACTCCCTACATCAGAAAACCTTCTCAGCCAAACAAGGTACCAAATCGCTTTCTGCTTATTATGGAGAATTAACTAAAATATTTCAAGAACTCGACCATCGTGATAGAGTGGTCATGAAGGATCCTGATGATGTGATAGCATACCAACAGTCGATTGAATGCACTCGAGTCCACATATTTCTTGCTGGATTAGATACCAGTTTTGATCAACTTCGGCGAGAAATTTTACGTCGCGAGCCACTCCTAAGTCTGGAAGAATGTTATTCCTTAGTCTGTCGTGAGAGCTTACAATCCACTGCTTTCCATGAGGAAACTACCAAACCTGAAGCTTCTGCACTGCTCTCTCGACAACGACCCAGTCAAACATCGCAGGATCACCCCAAACCAACCAACTCGAAGAATTCCACCTTCGAAAAAGGCTCCTTGAAATGCACTCACTGCAATCAAAATGGTCATATCAAAAATCGGTACTTCAAGTTGATTGGATATCCAGACTGGTGGGACCCAACATGTCATCGGAATGCTAAGAGACCATCTTCAATAGCTCTCACTCAAACAAATGCAGCTGATGTTCCATCTACTTCATCAGCACTGGTAACCACCATTGGAGAAGGTAAGGCTTTAAATATTACTGCACCTATTTTGAATAATACATGGATAATTGTTTCTGGTGCCACTGATCATATGACATTTGATGTGTGACATGTTCCTACCCTGAAACCTTCATCTAGGAACTGTGTTTCTACTGCTAATGGTAATAATAACACAGTTGTTGGTGAAGGGTCATCCAATCTTACTAAAACTTTACACCTAGATTCTGTATTAGTGGTACCTTTCTTAAACTATAATCTTCTCTCAGTTTCTCAAATCACTACTACCTTATCCTGTGTGGTTATTTTTTGTCCTAATTCTTGTGTATTTAAGGATATTCAAACTCAATAAATGATTGGTTATGGTATTAAGAAAGGGATATTATGCTACTTGGATCTAGAGTCAACAGAGTCAAACATACTTCAACAAGTTCTAGCCATGAACAGCACTACTTCCTCTAAGAAGATGACTGAGATTTGGCTTTGGCATCGTCGTTTGGGCCATGCCTCTTTTGGTTATTTAAAATGGTTGTTTTGTACTTTATTTAATGATTTGGATATGTCTATTTTCAAATGTGATGTTTGTACACTTGCAAAAAGCCATCATGCTTCATTTCATTTAAGTTTAAATAAAAGTCCAACTCCATTTATGGTTATTCACTCTGATGTTTGGGGTTCCTCCAAAGTTCCTACATTGGGAGGAGCTTATCGATTTATTACCTTTATTGATGATTGTACTCGGATGACTTGGTTATGTTTGATGAAATCCAAATCAGAGGTTATAATATTATTTCAGAAGTTTTATAATACTGTACATACACAATACAATACTAAGATTCAAATACTTCGAAGTGATAATGGGGGAGAATATCGTAGTACTGAACTCCAACATTTTTTGGACTCTCATGGCTCCATTCATCAAACCAATTTTCTGGATACACCATAGCAGAATGGTGTTGCAAAATGAAAAAATAGACATCTATTAGAGATTGTTCGTGCTTCACTCATTAAAGTACACATGCCCTCTGCTACTAGGGCGAAGCTCTTCTCTCTACTGCCTATCTCATAAATAGGATTCCATCAAGGTCACTCAACTTCCAAACACCATTTCAAGCACTTACAGATGCTGTTGTTGCACTTACAGATGCTGTTGTTGCATCCACAGTTCCCAATCTAACTCCTCATGTCTTTGGTTGTATTGCCTACGTTCATCTACCCAAAGATCAACGGAGTAAGTTAATGCATAGAGCCTTGAAATGTGTTTTTGTTGGATATGATATACATCAAAAAGGGTATCGATGTTATCACCCTCCCACTAGGCGCATGTTCATCACTATGGATGTTGTCTTCCATGAAGATACAATGTATTACTCTACGAATGAATTTCAAGGGGAGTATTTTGATAAAATTCAAATTTTTAAATACAATCTTATGATAGATACGGAGGAGATAAAAGTTGATGTGGCGGAAATATCTGATGAAGGTGACTTAGATACGAGTGGTCAAAACTTGGATAAAAGTGATAATAAATATCCAGAAAATCAGGAAACTTCTAAAACTTCAGAAGTCGAGCTGCAGTCCCTCTCAAGCAATATACTAAACCAATCGTTAGCTGACGATACTCTTTATACAGTTCCTGAGTCATCTAGGAGATAGTTACCACAATGTCACACAAGAGGTATTCCAAAACCAACTTATGAACTTGAGTTGTCTAGTAAAGTAAGATATCCCAGGAGCCATTATATGTCAACACATCAATTGTCAAAAATAAATCAGTTATTTGTAAATCAATTATCTACTGTATTTATTTCTAACAGTGTGTAGGAAGCCTTAACTAACCCAAGGTGGAAAGCCGCAATTAATGAAGAGATGGCCCCCTTACAAAAGAGCCAGACATGGGAGCTCGTAGATCTTCCTACAAGAAAGAAACCAGTTGGGTGTCGATGGATTTTTTCTGTGAAATACAAAGCTGATGGTACGATTGAATGCTTCAAAGCAAGATTGGTGGCAAAGAGATATACCCAGACTCATGGAATTGACTACACTGACACTTTTGTGCTTGTAGCAAAAATTAACACGATCCGAGTCTTGTTATCCTTAGCAGCAAATTTCGGATGGCCACTATAGTAGTTTGATGTGAAGAATGCCTTTTTGCATGGGGAACTATCTAAAGAAGTCTACATGGATCTTCTCCCAGGGTGCATGGTGACAGAAAAGCAAAGACAGAAGGTGTGTAAATTGAAGAAGTCATTATATAGTCTGAAGCAATCTCCCAGGGCCTGGTTTGGAAGATTCACAAAATCTATAGTAGCATTTGGTTATCATCAGAGTAATTCAGATCATACTCTATTCCTGAAGAAGAAAAATGGTAATATTACCGCACTTATTGTTTATGTTGATGACATGGTGGTAACAGAAAATTATCCAATTGAAAGAAAGGCCCTACAAGAATATTTATCCAAAGAATTTGAAATTAAAGATCTAGGCTCCTTAAAGTACTTTCTGGGAATTGAAGTATCTCGATCTCAGATAGGTATTTTCTTGTCTCAAAGAAAATATGCTTTGGATCTTTTGGAAGAAATTGGGATGTCAGCATGTCAACCAGTAAATACACCAATTGAGGAAGGATTAAAATTACGTGTTGAAGCTAATCAAGTCCCAGCTGACAAAGGAAGACACCAAAGACTTGTTGGCAGATTGATGTACTTAGTACACATAAGACCGGATCTTGCATATACTTTGAGCATCATCAGCCAATTTATGCATAATCCAGGTGAGCAGTATATGAATGCAGTCATGTGAATTTTGAGATACTTAAAATCAGCTCCAGGAAAAGGAATTCTTTTCTCTAGGAAAACAAAGGAACAAACCATCGAGGTATACATTGATACAGACTGGGCTGGTGACAAAACTGACATGCGATCTACTTCAGGATATTTTACCTTTGTAGGTGGCAATCTCGTTACTTGGAGAAGCAAGAAACAAAGTATCGTTGCTCGCTCAAGTGGTGAAGCAGAACTTAGGGGGATGGCTCTTAGAGCTTGTGAAGGATTATGGCTAAATCTTCTTCTTCAGGATTTGGGTTATTTATCAAATAAGTCAATCCGATCATACTGTGATAACAAGCCTACTCGTGATATGGACCATAATCCAGTTCATCATGATCGAATAAAGCATGTCGAGATTGATCGATTTTTTATTAAAGAGAAATTGGAGAAAAGAAGTCTACAATTATCGGAAATTCGATCAGAAGAACAATTGGCAGATATTCTGACCAAAGCAGTCTCAAATCACATACTTTCAAAATTTATGGATAAGTTGGGCATGATAGATATCTACGTACCAACTTGAGGGGGAGTATTGAATTATTCTATATATCAATCAGAATTAATTACAAAATATTATAATTATATATTTGTAATTAATTAGGTATCAATCAGAATTACTTACAAAATATTACAATTATATATTTGTAATTAATTAGGAGATAACAATTAGCCCTATAAATTGTAATCCATTTTCAGAATCAATGTAAGAAAAAATCATTCTTTTCAAAGCTTTACTCGCTGCTTGCTGAGATTTTGATGAATTATTATATATAATGAAGAATGAAGATGGCTTGGGTATTTTGTTATCCATTTGAGGCTTGAGATATATTGTGGTGCCTGGAACAACTAGAATTTTATTTTGCTCAGAAGGTGTTTGATTATTTACCCGAGAGAGTTTGACAACTTTTCGAAGTTTGTTGAATGATGATTAAAAAACTTGAAATTACGATGATTAAAAGCAGTGTTTCACGATATTAATTTTATTTATTTTCTATCTTAAATTTGGGTGCATTCATTATTTCAAGATTTGTGTCTGGTTTTGTTTTAATTTTTGTGTGTTCAGCTTATCCCTTGACTTTAGGCTCTAAAATATACATTTGAGTCTGTTACTCAAAGTTTATTTGTGACATTTGATATTTTGTGTTTTTTATACTCTGTGGTTATCTATTCTCACATATTTCTATCGTTTGTTTTTGTTTTTCATTTGAATCTATGATCTTTTTTGTGGCTTTAGATGGTTGTTCCAGCGATAAATTCTCTTATTCTTCTAGATAGGGAGATATATATCTCTCTCTCCCTCTCAATTTGTGTGTGTTATATGGCCTTTTGCTCTGTTCACTCTCTAGGAAATAGGCTTTTGTCAAGTTGTATTTTTTAGAAGAAATTGTTGATTTCCAAATTGGGTTAAAGTCACTGGTTTAATACAAGAACTTTGGGTAACTCAAAATGAAACAGAAGTGTAAGCTTACTTGATAATGTAGGCTATTCATCCCTAAATTAGAAGTCTATAAGTTTAGAGAGATGATATTGCAGTGGTTGCTTATAATGGCAGAGTGATAAAGATTGATGATGTTACATTGATATATATATATATATATATATATGTGTGTGTATATATAACTTGGGAGTTGTACTAACTTCAATAAAAATGGCCTGCCTTGAAGGATGGGAGATGGTGATACTGTAGTCTGATTGTATTGAGGCGGTTGGTAGCTTAGTGGGATCAGTCGGACCAATCCCATGGATCATTAAGGACCTAATACTTGAGATTCGGGTGCTACTCCAACACCTCAAGTTCAGGGAGGTCTGCTTTTTCACGGGGGAAGCAAATTTTGTGGCAAATAATCTAGTGGTTCCAGTTTGGTTTGTTAAATGTTAAATTCCTATTTTCATTTGGAATAACACCAAGGACTTTTATTTTGGTTTTTGTTTGCTTTATTTTGGTCGCCGCTTGTGTCATCGGCCTTTTGTCCTGTTTTGATACCCTCAGTTTATGTGCCTTTTCATTCAATGAAGATCAGGCTCTTATTATTAAAAAAAAAAACATTTTTTTAATTTATCCTTTAATGACATCTCTTAGTTTGTTATTAAAAAATTTTTAATTATTCATTGCAGTTATCTTCAAACAACTTATAACGACCTTTCATAAATGTCATGAAATGCTTTTAATGACATCTATTAGCTTGTTATTAAACAATTTTGATAACAAATATTTAGTTGTCATAGAATTTTATTAATGACGTTCAAACAATAGTTGTCAAATTCAATTTAATGACAATAGGGAAATGTCATCTAATATTCAAACTTTTAATGACACACACGTGACAACACACTTTAGATGTCATAAAAACTCTTTAAAGGGGTAATTTTTTGTAGTGAACCATAAATCAAAGAGAGAGCATCCGACAGAATCCCATAAACGAGAGAGAGAAACTAGAGACCAAAATTTTCACAAACCAGAAACTAAAAATAGAACAAAATCTCAAAATATCCACAAAATCCAAACGGATAAAGCAGAAAGACTACAAATACCATTAAATATGCATAACATCAAAATACCACAAACTAGAAATACCCCAAATTTGAGAGATATCAAGTCACAAAAATGCCCAAAATCATATGCTTACCTTACAAAGTCAAATATTTTCAAATAGAGACAAAGAGAGAGTCGAGAAAATACATTACAGTATCACTTACAATGAAAAAAATTCCTTACAGTAACACTTACAATAAAATAAAAATAAAAAAATAGAAAAAAAAAACTTACAAAAAAAAAATTTGTAAAACAAAACAAAGTACATTCCAGAGAAGCAAGAACTAATATAATAGATTTTATTTTTTCATTACGGAAATTACATTAATTTTAATCATTAGATTTCGTTCTAACGGTTACAAATATAAGTATTATCATTTAATTCATATTAAAACTTATTCTAATATAATTATCATAACCTTTAAATGTCAAAATTTATGTAACTATGGACGGTGAATTAAAAAAATACATATAGTATTAGCTCTCTATATATATAATTTGTGAAATGTTTTTCAGATACTAATCACGAGGATATTTAACTAAAATGGTTTTTTGAAGAAAAAAAAAAAGTAATTAAATTCTTACGGGCGCTAATTGTCGTGCTCACCCCTTTTTAGGTTAGCGTGTACGATTTAAATTTACTTTTAGCTAGTAAAGTTGCATTACGACAGTTTTGATTACTCTTAGGGTTTGGATCCATTCTTCTGTAATTAAGCATTTAGCCACATTTAGAAAATTTATTTCGATTTGATGTACGAAGGCAACTTTGTTGTGATTAAAAAAGTAGTGTATGTGAGGACGTCTTCAAAACTTTTTCGACTTTGATTTTCATATTGTTTTGATTAAACAAGCCTGAAGTTTTGTTACAGAATTGTTAAATGAATTAAGTGATTTTTCTAAAATTCTAATTGATTTGGATTTATTCAATGAGGTTGGTAAAATGTTTCTTTATATAGGAGCTAGTTAATTTATAGAATTTGTAGTCTGAAACGTTTTAATATTTAAATTTGTGAAGCGGTTATATTTGAAGGACCATACATGAGTCTAATTGAGTTTTGTAAGTTAATTCTGAGTCATATTTTATATTAAATTTTACAAAAGCCGCGACCTTGATTTTTGGGCTGCGACAAAATAAGAGTTGATGCTACTTATGTGAACCAGAGCCTACCAAATATTATCCAATTAAACAAAAGTTCAAAAAATAAACACCCAACACTAGTTTAGGGGTAAGGGTGAATCAGTTGCATACTTTGGGAAGGAAATACAAATTCCATTTGAAAAGTAAAATTACAAAAATCAATGGGGGTAGAAGAGATTTAATCTTAGCTGCTAATTTTTCCTCCAAAAGTCCTTCGGTTAGGTATTATTATTACTTAAACTTTTAATTTCTCGTTTAGTTTAGACA
>JXTB01000180.1:281004-298879 GCA_002914805.1 Parasponia andersonii | reverse complement strand
ATTAGAGATGATCTAAAAGGCTTCCCCAGTTGCGTGTGGTAAAGGATCTTCCAATTAGATCTCTAAACTACAAATGTACTCGAAAACGACTTGCAGGCGTATTTTTTATTTTTTTTATTGTTTTTTTTTTTTTTGACTTGCAGGCACATTGAAGAGCCAAAAAAAAGGTTAGATTGGACACGGACATTGAGGAGTTAGGCTAGGGCCTACAGGTAAAAGTGGAGGGTGGAGCCCGACAGACCAATTCCTTGGATTATTTTTAAAAGTTAAAGCAATGCGTATCTAAGTTAACAATAATTAATATCTAACAAACTGAAATATCATTATAGCATTATTTTTTAATATTTGTAAATCTTTTTTTTCGATTATTAATTCATATTATTATATCATCTAAATAAACTTTAATACCAATACAATCACTTATATTCTATTTAAATAAACAAAATAATTAGTATAATCACTCATATTCTTAAAATTATAGTAAACACATATGCAAAAAAAAATTAGCAAAGAAGGTGAAGGAAACTCTAATTTATATAATTTAGTGAAGTAATACTATGAATATCAATGAAAAAAAAAAGTGTATGCATGTATTAAATTGGCCAAATTGTAAAATTTATGCATATTTCTAATTTAATACAATGGCAATATTGTAAAATTTCACTCATGCTAAAATTAAATTGGCCACATTATAAATTATAAATAGTTTAAATAAAAATAATGACCAGATTAAAAAAATTTAACGCATGATACACTAGTAATATTATTGTAAATTCTAACATATTCTAAGGGAGAATTGTAACTTTAAACACACATTATAAATTTATATTGTAAATTTTAGTCCCTACTAAAATTTATTTTGTGTTATATTTAATACAATAAAAAAAATATTCTATAATTTTATGTTAAATATAGAAGACTATTAGAGAAGCTTTTTTGTTGATCAAATACTAAAAAGAAGCATTAATATGAATATAACATGTCTATTATAAATGCTCTTAACAAAGAGACGATGTGGTACAAAGAGATGATAAAAAATTAAAATGAGTAGTTGAATCATATATTTAAAAAGGTGAACTGCAAAAAGATATTCTCAAATTTTAGTTTTATTTAAATCCTGAATTTTGAACTATATAAAATATATAATATTATGAGATTAAGAATTTCTGATTATTAATATTTTGGACTAACTTTTTGACCAATTTTAACTTAGTAACGAAAAAGAAATATTATCCTCTATTTAAAATAAAATTAATCCTTATTATTCTCCTTAATTTTGAAGATATTATTATCTTTTATTGGTTAAAATTATTCAAAAAATTAACTCAAAATTTTAATTTTTAGAAATTTTTAATCTCAAAATATTATTTGTAGAATCTAAATTTCATAATTTAAATTATAAAATTTTCAAATGTCAACATATTATTTTTGTACTTTCCCTTATTTAAAAACAGATAGCTTAAACAAAACAACCTACGGCCTAAGTCAATTATGTTTCAAAGAGCTTTAAGAACGAAAATGCTATATGTATGATTGTTAATCGAACTAGAAGATTATTAGCCATTTGGAAAAGAAAATTTCTAAGGCGCATTGTGATATTTACTATATACATGACTAAAAAAGTAAGATTCGTGATTTATAGAATCTAAATCATGCGTTGATTTTTTTTTTCCAATAAAAATCACGTGTTGATTTGCACTGTATCAATGGATGATATTAACTACCAATAACATTTCTCGGGTGGAGGGTATGCTTGAAAAAAAAAAAACAAAAAACCTCCACCTGCCATCATCACAGCATGATACATACTAAAAGGTTGAGTAATCGAGTTAATAAAAATTAAAATTAAAAGTTGAAGATTCCTTATAAAGATGGATCCTACATGTTGGATTTCTCACACTATTACTTGTGTACCATGTGGTGCTAATCAAAAACCACTCCGTCATTATTGCAAATATTTTTCAAGTTTCATGACATTATGCATGATTGTGTTAATTATATGGCAAGTGTTTCACGTAATTGAAATTAGTAATCTAGACTAATACCCTTAGTTAACAAGTGAATTTGTGGTAGGGATTATCTACATTTGTCTTTGATTTTAATTGACAATATAACCTTCACGGTAGTGTGTTTATATCACATTATATAAAAATAATAACTAAAAGCTAAATGCTTTGTTTTAATTTTGTAACTTTATGATAAAGATATTTCAAACTTCTAAATAGTTTGTGATGTATCTAACACATAAATTCATAGTCTAGCGTTGGTGACATATATTAATTTATGTTCTTATAAATATGTTTTATTTAGTTTCAATACGGTATTGTTAACTTGCTTCTTTCTTATATTCGATCCGTCAATATTTGCCAGTGGGACGAGTGATGATCACGTATAAAACACTCTGATGGGAAAAATTGAGCTCTTAAAATAAGAATATCTACTTCTATCTATAAAACATTAGCTTTGGAAATACTCTTTTGGGTCTGCTATATATATATATATATATATATATATATATGGGCACCAATTCAATAGGTATTTTTTTTTTTAACCTATTCATAAGTATCAATTTGGCCAATAAAAATTGAGCATGCACATTTTTTTATTGTAAAAAATAAAAAAGAGAAAGAGCATTAATGATGCACATATTTTCATGCACTTCATTATAACCATTGGATCACCATTATATAGTAATCCAATGGTTAAAAAAAATACCTACCTATAAGTAAAGAAAAAAAATATCTATTAGATTGACAACCTATATATATATATATATATAGGCTCTGCTTTGTTGACTCAGTTGGTTTTTGCCTCCGCTAGTTTGTTTAGCCTCTACAATTTTTGGGTCTGGTGCAATTTCCAGCACATTAACAGTAAAAATGGATAATATATGCGATACTAATTGTTTTTATCAAATTTTTAATATCAAAATATATAATATGTGATTTGTTATCATTCAATTGGTGATAATATTTAATTTATTTATGATAAATTTGAACACACTAATTAAATGATGAGAAACTTACATTGTACAAAAATTTTGGTACAAAAGTTGAGATATATTATATTATCCTAATAAAAATTAGTCAAAGGCCAGTTAACATTCAAAACCATAATGCTCGTATAATTCTATAAAAAGATGGCTATTAAGAACATTAGAAACCAAATCCTATGATTAATTCTATTTTGGCGCCGAATTATTACTTGAATCGCATATTAGCCCCTAAATTTCAAAATATCCCAATTCCAGCACAAAAATTTTTCAATTTGTCGCATTTTGTCTCTTCTATCACTCTTCTATTATAAATAGATAGAAAAAAGTCTCATCTCTTGCGCCCCCAAATTTATTACAAAATTCGACTTTAGCACACAAATTCAAAAATACAATTATCTTAGCACCCAATACATTAAAGCGTCTCATTTCATCCACACTATCACTTTATGTTAAAAATAAGCAAAAACGAGCGTATGTTAGTATGTTACTCAATTGATACTTTAAAAAAAGACCTTTTTAAGCAATTTTCAAGATAAAAATAAGGAAGTAGGGAATTTTTATTTCATTTTAAATATTATAAAAAAATTATTTAATTTGGTAATAATTTTATTGTAGTCATGATTTAGTTCCAAATATTTTTGGATATTCTTTAGAGTAACTATACTTAATGAGTGTCACAATAATTTCAAATATAAGAAGGGCGCCCTACTTTCTTAATATTTGATTTTTTTTTCCAAAAAATTTATAAAACATAGCTTGAGGTTTTTGTTTCTTTTATTTATGTTTTTTTTATAAATTTTAAATTAGTTAAGTTCTTTCTTTTTAATTACTTGATTACTAAATAATGCAAATTTAAACCATATTTGAATCAAAATCTCGACGAATGATGTCCAACCAACGAATGGCACTCCCCGTCAAACGGGTTACAGCAAACATAGGCCAAAACTTAACCGGAGTACCAAGGGCCCGAAAGTACCTTTCCATCTCACGCAACCAAGCAATTGTCGTGAAAGCTCCTGACCTAGCATCAAATTGCCCTGGTTGGAGATGCATGAACCGTTGGAGATGATCAGCCTGATCCAACTGATGTTCTCTCAGAGCTTGAGGTTGATAGTCTGGATTGCTCATCTAGACGAATGCCTACTGCATTGCCTCGATCAAATGAGTGAAATCCGGATGAAGAGCTTTGGTACCTGGCTGGTGCCTCGAAACTCTTATAGGAGGTATCCTTAAAAGTCTAAAACAATATGTCAAACTATTAATACAATAACGATGAATGCTTGTCATAAAATCAACTTCAATCTAGTTTAATGGTGATATGTCCAAGCTGTTAAACTCAAAGCTCTGATACCAAAAAATTCTGTCACGACCCAAAATCCGGGCTAGTAGCAGAATAGAAATTTCACAAAGATGGGAAATTCCTTACTTTATTTGAAAAGTGTCAAAAGTTCAGGTTTTATAAAACGGTCCATTTAAATAAAATAATTGAAATTTCATCTCGTAAACTACTCATATAGTTCGTATACACCATTAAACATAGATCGAATAATAATTTAAAAACACGAAGTCAAATATAAATCCAAGCATCATCATCATCCACGTCAAATGTCAAACACTAGAATGGCATACATAAGTTCACAGTCCAAGATAGAATGTAGTAATCTTAGTTCAATGCTAAACAAAACCCAAACAATCTAAACACCATGACGACAAGCTTCGAGCATTACTAAGATAACGAACTACAATCCTAATGGTTTCTTACTCCTCTTGATCACCAAGATCGTACTGAACACCACCTGAGGAAGAAAGTAGGGGATGAGCATAAAATGCTCAATAGGAAAAATAATTACCTCGGTCGAAAATATTTTAGTGATAGAGAATTCCTGCATGGTTAGTTTAGTCCAAAACAAACATATATATATAACCCAAACTGGAAATCCATATATATATATTTATAAAGCAATGTAATCAAAACTATTCAATTCATATGCATATGACACAGATCAACCCATACCCATGAGTTCTCATCCTCTTATCTGTGGAAACCCAAGATGCTGGCACTAAGTATGCTTAACAGCCTAGCTAACACCTAAGCCCATATCCGAAGGGGACACCCGTGTGTCGCCTACCAAACTTGGAGGGGCAACCGAATTGCCTACGCCTACCAAATTGGGAGGTAATCAGAAGTAACAGAACCTCGCATGGGTTTACAGACTCTACATTGACGGTGGGGCACACAGTGCCACACTGTAACCCACGATGCTAACACAGTACTCATGTATGATCCTATGACACGTGCAATACATAACTGAAGTGTAAAAATAATTATGCTCGGATTTTTCAATAAAATCAGCATACTATGTTTTATAGGAAAACGAGCAGCATAACAGCCCTATTTTTAATATACCCAAAATAACCTATACTCAGAAAAATCCCTAGAGTAATACAGTACATATATGTATATCATACCATCACAATCCATCATATATGTTCAATAAAACTAAAAATTATATTTGTTCTCATATGTTGCAGAAAATAAGTTTTATTCAAAAATGATATAAAACAGAAGTAATTGAGTCTCTACCTCGCTCAAATAGCGATACCACACTATTGAATCCTCAAGGTATTATAGACGATCGCCCGGAGGGTCGAGGACCAATTCCAAGCCCTCGATCGTCCTCTTGCAAAAAATCAACTTCTTAACGGAGCTACAAATCCACAAACAGATTTCTTCACTGAATTCCTAGTACCAAAAATAGTTAGGTTAGACATATAACTTATAACCTAGACAATATATATATATATATATATATATATATATATATCAAAGTTCTGTATTTTCTGAGTACAATCCAAAAATGACAACAAAAACACAATCTAACGGTCGGATCAAAAAGTCAATTCAAGCTCAAAATATTCCAAAAATGGCAACTTTTGATTCGGGCATTATGGGGTTAAGATATATATATACCTTGAGCTTCCTCTCGGTGAGACGATTCCAACGAGTCCAGTTTAAGGTCAGAATCGTCGCTGGCGGCCAAAAATCCGAAATAGGTACTTCATCTTCTCCGGCTCTGATGGGCTTCTCCGGTGGCTACAACTGCTTGGCGTAGCATAGGGGAGCTTCACCGATGGGCTGCATGGGCAGACGACACCGGGGACGTGACCTACGGCGGTGGCCTCCTTCGGCGGAGGGAGATCCGAGAGAGAGAGAGAGAGAGAGAGAAAGGATACCCACATGAGTGGGAATATATGGGATTGTGCAATTTTTTTTCAAAAAATTGCACTATAATCCTTGGTTCCCAAATCTCTATCAATTATGTTCCTCAAAATTTGCAATTTAGTCCTTCTGCACAAAATTTTTGCAAATTAATCCCTCTAATATTATATCCAGAAAATTGATAAAATATCCAAATTATCCTCCCAAAATTCGGGTTTTTACAATATCACGCATATTCTTAAAATTATAGTTACACATATGCAAAAAAAAAAAATTATGAGTAGCAAAGAAGGTGAAGGAAACTCTAATTTGTAGAATTTAGTGAAGTAATATTATGAATATCAATGAAAAAAAAAAAGTGTATTCACGTATTAAGTTGGCCACATTGTAAAATTTATGCATATTTCTAATTTAATACAATGGCAATATTGTAAAATTTCACTCATGCTAAAACTAAATTGACCATAATATAAATTATACATAGTTTAAATAAAAATAATGACCAAATTAAAAAAATTTAACACATGCTACACTAGTAATATTATTGTAAATTCTAACATATACTAAGGGAGAATTGTAACTTTAAATATACAGTACACATTTATATTGTAAATTTTAGTCCCTACTAAAATTTAGTTTGTGTTATTCTTTGTGTTATATTTAATACAATAAATAAAATATTCTATAATTTTACATTAAATATAAAATACTATTAGAGAAACTTTTTTGTTGATCAAATACTAAAAATAAGCATTGATATGAATATAACATGTCTATTATAAATGCTCTTAGCAAAGAGATGATGTGGTACAAAGATATGATAAAAAATTAAAATAAGTAGTTGAACCATATATTTAAAAATGTGAACCATAAAAAGATACCCTCAAGTTTTAATTTTGTATGATTTAAACCTTGAAGTTAATATATAATACTATGAGATTAAAAATTTTTGATAATTAATATCCTGGACTAACTTTTTGACCAATTTTAATTTAGTAACGAAAAAGAAATAATATCCTCTGTTTAAAATAAGATGAATCTTTATTATTCAAGTCAACTCAGAATATTAATTTTTAAAAATTTTTAATCTCAAGATATTATTTTGTAGAGTCCTAACTTCATGGTTTAAATTGTAGAATTTTCAAAACTCAAGATATTACTTTTTGTTCTTTGCCTTATTTAAAAACAGATAGCTTAAACAAAACAACCTACGACCTAAATCAACTACGTTTCTGTGGGACCTGCTCCTAAATCATACACCACATAGACGATTAAGTGGCAGAACTGGTCATAAACGAGGCACACCGTCCGACATATGTCCAGAGTGACAAATTAAAAACCATACGAGTCACACGTGGTACCGCATAGGCCCATGGGCTGTCCGAGGCTAGGGTCGAGCCCATTCCAGACCCTGGATGGACTCGGCCTAGTCCGATTCTTACCTCTACAGCTAAGGGTGTGAGCCTCAAGGGTCTTCCACCAGAGTACAGTGGGAAGCAACTCACAGCTCTAGACCCAGACCAAGCATTTAATGCGATCCTGAGTAGGTGTGCGCATTGGGCAAACCGTCCTAACAAAATGGCAGTTTGCCAAAGTCTCGCCTCTGACAGGCTTGAGCCATAGGGGACGGCAGAAACTAGGCTACGACGATGCAGGGAGAATCATGGTAATCTCAGCTCGTGATCTCTGGAGTAAATCCTGATGAGAAAAGATACTCGGTCTTGGGATTGAGAACCATGAGGTTCACAATTCCATGACTATATATATGAGCCATGCGTCCCTGAAAAGGAGAGGCATATATGCATACTAAAGAAATATTTAAAAGTTTATGAGTAAAAGACAAAGATATAGTCATACAAAGAAAAACTAAATCTTTGCTACCCTGAATCAAAGATTGACAACTGACTTAAGCATCGGAGAGTTTTTGCAGGTGGCCTCCCCCGCCTCTCCGACCCTGCCTAAAGTTAAAAGCTCTTTGGGATTGCAAGGATACGTAGACAGTTAGAAGATACAACATCAGTAGTTCAGAGCCACGTGGACAGCTGATGAAAACCAATCCAACAGTTTGGTGCCGTCTGTGGGAAACCATTGAGCGTGAGAAAAAGAGTAAGAGTCTCACGATCGTGCTCTCCCCGAACCAAAGGCCATACAACGTCGGATGGTACCTTCGAGAATGACAACCAGGAGCACATTTCCCGCCCAGAAAATACAATCAGGTTTGGAGCAAAAGCTGGACCAGATGAACGCCGCCTTGGCAAAAGCAAACTGGAAGGCAGAGATTGCCCACGAGGCTGTCCTGGGTTTAAAAGATGAAGTCACAGAAGTGCGCAGAGATAATGCCCGCCTCAAAAGGCTGCTGGCAAGCAAAGCCAGTAGTCTAGGGGCCAACCGCCGAGGGAAGTTCCTACCCCATCCAGATCGCAAATACAGGGGGAGCGACAAAGCCTGATGAGGCCATTCTGAGCCGGAGCGGTGGTGGACAGAAGACACCAAGAACGCCCGGAAGCTGTGCTTCCCAACTGGAAGCAAGAAATGATGGCAGAGCTGAGTAAAAGGCTCGGGGCCCATCACAGCCAGACCCCTGATGATCTGGTAGAGCAAAATATGTGAAGAATCAACTGGACGGCATTTGTCGACTGGATCTAGATGGATCCCAAGCCGAAAGACTTCACAACCCCGGCCTACAGGCTGTTCGAGAGGAAAACTGACCCCCTCAATCACATATACCACTTTCAACAGAAGATGGCCTTGGAAACCAAGGATAAGGCTGTAACTTGCAAAGTTTTCTCCACAACCCTAGCAGGACCGGCCCTATTATGGTTCAGATAGCTCCCAGAGAAATCCATAAACGAGTTCGAAGAATTCTGCAAACTTTTCTTAAAGCAGTATGCAGGTGCCCGGAGGCAGCAAAAAACCATGCGAGACCTTGACCGGTTGGAACAAGCCACGAACGAGTCCCCGAGAGAATACCTGTCGTGGTTCCTAGAGGTGATGTCCCTAGTGTACAACGCCGACTCGGTCCAAGCCACAGGCTCGTTCGTCAGGGGCCTGCAGCCAAGATCGATGCTATTGGACCATCTCCTTTTGAACCTTCCGTACGATATGGCGGACGTCCAAGCAAAGTCAGAAGGAGTATTTAGGGTAATAAAAAGCTGCCAGAAAATGCCCAAGGCCTCCGCCGTGATAACAACAGCGCCGGCCCAATCCCCGGCCCCGTAAGGGGTAAAGAGGCCCGCGCCGGACCAAGGGCCAATTCCGAAATAGGAAGCCCCCACCCAGGGCGATCAAGAAGGAAGGCGTCTCGTGACCCACTGCCAAAATATAAGCTCAACACGCCGATCGATGTGATCTACCTCCAAAATAGGGACAGGGGCATTTTCAAAGACCCGCCCAAGTCCGGCATTCCGGAGCACATGAAAAACAGGAACAGGTACTACCAATTTCACAAGGATCACTGGCATGACCCCATCAACTACTGCAACCTTTACGTATAGGTTATGAGGGCGATCCATGCCGGTAAGTTGAAACAGTACATGAAGACTGATGGAATTCAGCCACAGGAAGACGCCACCTGGCCCGAAAAAGGCAAGCAGACCCAGGCCTCCGGATCAGTAGAGCAGGCCCTGAGGATAGTGCCGACCATCGTGGGCAGACCAGAGCCGACCCAGGGTCGGGAGGAGAAGGAAAAATGTCTCAAAAAGATCGAAGAAAGGGTGAAGCGCCTAAGGGGGATGGGCCATTCCGTCAACTATTTGATGATGGGAGAAACCTGCAACTCTGCCACCCCCATCACCTTCAGCCAGTAAGATTTGACCACGGTGCACTTGCCTCACGACGACCCCTTGGCGATTAAGCTGCAGATCGATTCTGCGTTGGTCGGAAGGGTCCTGATCGATGGTGGAAGCAGCGTCGATGTCCTATTCCTCAGCACGTTCGAGAGCATGGGCCTGAATCGAAATGCGCTCAGGCCGACCTATCAGCCGCTGTTCGCTTTCGACAATACTAAGGTTAGCCCCTTAGGCGTCGTGACCCTGAAGATCTGCACTACGGAGAGATGCTTGGATGTGGACTTCGTCGTCATCGACTGCCAATCCTCCTTTAATGTCATCATGGGGAGAGAATGGATCCACGCAATGCATGGGGTCACCTCCAACCTCCACCAGGTCTTAAGATGTCTATCAAGGAATGATACCTATATGATAGACATCAAGGGAGACCAAGCCTCCGCGAGGAAATATTTTTCAACCACACTGAGGGGCGCTGATGCGAGCGCGAGCGCCTTGACAGGAGACAGATAGCAATCAAAGGATCGCCTGCCAGTATACATGAAGCGGATCGAAGAGGAGTCTGACGGGCCAGAATCTACGATCGAGGAGCTGGTAGCAGTCCCTTTGAAAGAGGCAGAACCGGTGAAGGTAGTCTTAATAGAGGCCCTGTTTCCCGAGGAGGAAAAGAACGAGATGTTGGGATTCCTGAGGCAGAACAAAGACGTCTTCGCGTGGTCCCACGACGACATGCCTAGGATAGACCCCGCGCACGCCTGCCACCGGCTGAACATAGACCCCAATTTTCCTTTGGTCAAGCAGAGACTCTGAAGGTTTGCACTAGAGAAAAACAGGGCGATCAACAAGGAGGTAGAGATGCTACTAAAGAATGGCCTGATCATAGAATACGTATACCCATGTTGGGTCTCCAACCCGGTGGTGATGAAGAAGAAAAATGGCAACGACCGTACTTGCATAGACTTCACCAACCTGAACAAAGCCTACCCGAAAAATAGCTTCCCCCTGCCAAGGATTGATCAAATGGTAGATGCAATGGCGGGATTCGACAGGATGAGCTTCCTGGATGCCTACTCTAGATACAACCAGATCTCCGTGTTCGAGGAAGACCAAATCCACATAGCTTTTATTATGGAGCGTGGTCTGTACTGTTACAGACGCATGTCATTTGGTTTGAAGAATGCAGGGGCAACCTACTAGAGGCTCATGAACAAAATATTCACCGGGCTACTAGGGAAGACTATGGAAGTCTACATCGACGACATGGTCGTAAAGAGCAGAGAAGCTTCGGACCATCTGAGACATTTAGACGAATGTTTCTAGGTTCTGAGACAGTATCAGATGCATCTGAATCCAAAGGAATGTGCATTCGGGGTGTCCTCTGGCCAGTTCTTAGGGCACATCGTGAGCAGAAATGGTATCGAGGCCAACCCGACCCAGTTGTCCTCGATCGTAGATGTACAGAGAACTTCAACTATTCAGAGGTCAGCGCCTAGCCGGGAAGATAGCCGCTCTCAGCCGGTTCATCTCCAAGATGTCTAACTGATGCAAGCCTTTCTTTCAGTGCCTAAAGAGAAGCTCTACTATCGTCTGGGGGGAGGAGCAGGATAAGTCACTAACGGATCTCAAGCTATACTTGAGTCATCTGCCTATCCTGGCTTTCCCAGCAGAGGGGGAGGGCCTATAAGCTTATTTAGCAGTGTCCGAAGTAGCGATCAGTGCCATATTATTCGTCGAGGAAGACAGCAAGCAGAAGCCGGTGTTTTATACAAGCCGCATGCTCCTAGATACCGAGATGCGATATAGTATGGCAGAGAAACTGGTCCTCACTTTGGTCACCATGTATACAGATTTCCCCATCCGGCAAATCTTGACCAAGCCAGACCTATTCGGGCGACTAACTAAGTGGGTCATCGAACTAGGGATATACGACATCGAGTATCGACCTCGAGTGGCGAAGAAAGGGCAAGTCATGGCATATTTCCTGGTGGAAATCAAATCCTTTGGTGAGCTGCATGACCCACTTCAGACGTCTCAGCCTCGCAACCCTTCAACCTGGACCCTCTACACTGATAGATCCACGAATGCCTCAGGGTCAGGTATCGAGATAGTTCTGCAGACCCCAACAAGACTCAGAGTAGAGAAAATTTTGAGGCTTGGTTTCCAGGCAACGAATAACAAGGCAGAGTACGAGGCACTGCTTCAAGGCCTTGAACTGGCTCTACACTTCGGAGTGGTGAGCATCGCAGTAAAGACTGACTCACAGTTAATCGTGGGTCAGGTCAGGGGAGACTTCAAAGTAAAAGAGCCGAGATTAAATAGGTACTTCTTCAAGGTAATGGGGGCAAAAGCCTGCTTTAGCAGTTTCAATATTGAACAAATTCCTAGGGAGATGAACCAGAAGGCCGACGAGCTAGCTTTGAGCGTATCAACCGGGGGAACGACCAGACATGCAGAGATTCTCCTAGAGGGCGAGAACATGAAGGACCTTTCGAAGGCCCCTGCATGCCATGTATTTGCAACCGGCTTTGCAGATGAAGGGAGGATGAAACCCATCGCCCAGTATTTGGCATTGGGAAACCTACCCGCAGACCTATGAGAAGTAAGGTCGATCAGATTGAAGATTGCCAGATACTCGATGGTGGGGGAGCAACTGTATAGGAGATCGACAATGGGATCAATGCTGTAGTGTGTAGGTCCCGTCGAAGCGCAGAAACTGATGGAGGAAATCCACGAGGGAGTATACGGCAACCACTCTGGCAGACATAGCCTCGCCACAAGGCTCTGACAGCTGGATACTTCTGGCTATACATGATGACCGAGGCGACCCGATTTGTCAAGAAATGTGATAAGTGCCAGAGATTCGCCCCCATAAAATGCCAACCCATGGAGGAACTCTATTCGAACATAACTCCTTGGCCGTTTGCCAAATGGGACCTGGACATTATTGGAAAGCACCCTAGAAGTCCAAGGGAAAGAAGGTACGTATTGCTGGCCATAGATTATTTCATCAAATGGGTAGAGGCTGACACGATTAAGGCAGACACGATTAACTTCATTTGGAAAACATAATCTATCGATACGGGATTCCGAAAGAGATACACGCCGATCATGGCATACAATTCTAGAATGCTAAGCTTAAGGAACTATGTGAGCTCTATGATATAAGGCTCAACTTCTCATCCGTGAACTACCCTCAGCGAAATGGCCAAGAAGAGGCAACGAACAAGGCCATATTTAGCAATATCAAAAAGAACTTGTAGGAGGCTAAAGGCAAGTGGTTAGAAGAGCTACCGGCCATTGTGTTGGCCCATCGAACCACAGAGCGGAGGTTGACCAGAAGAACGCCATTCGCCATGGTTTACGGGTCAAAGGCTGTGATCCCGTCCGAGATTGGCCTTCCGACCCTTCGCTATGAAGTGGTAAGAGATGCCCCGTCGAATGAGCAGCAGCTAAGCCACAACACAGACCTCCTGGAAGAAATGAGAAACATGGCCCTGGTCCACCTGGCCTCATACCACCAATAGGCCAGGTCCTACTATGCAAAGAAGATTAGCGCTCATCGATTTAACACCGGGGATTGGGTCTTGAAGGTCAGAACAAGGAATTGCTTGAAGCTAGACTCCAACTGGGTTAGACCCTATAAGGTGATCAAAGCACTTGACAATGGTGCGTATGTTCTGAAAGAACTCAAGACCGGGAAGAGCCTACCGAACACGCGAAACACTCAGCACTTGAAAAAGTATCACATGTGAGACACATGTAAATGTTGTAAGACCCATGTAAATGCTTATATTATTGAAAAGCTTAATTCCAAAACATGTCAAGTTTTCTGCCACACGGATTTATCCTTTGGATTGCTATGGAAAAGGGGTCTGCCCACAGTGGCAGACCCCACGCACTATTGGCGCAATCAAGAACCTTACTGCGGGGATCACGTCGCTTGCGAACGACCTGAGGAAAAGTACGAAGAGGAAAGAGCTGTACAACCAAAAACTTTCCAACAGACCTCAAAAATGATCATACTATGGGAATCACATCGTGCAATAAAATGTTTGTCGATAGCCCAAGAAAATATACGAAGAGGAAAGAGCTACGCAACTAAAAACTTGCCAGCAGACCTCAAAAATGATCGTACTATGGGAATCACATCATGCACTAAAATGCTAGCCGATGGCCAGAGAAAACGTACGAAGAGGAAAGAGCTGCACAACCAAAAACTTACCAGCATACCTCAAAAATGATCGTACTATGGGAATCACATCGTGCACTAAAATGCTAGCCGATGGCCTGAGAAAACTACAAAGAGGAAAGAGCTGCACAACCAAAAACTTGCCATCAGACCTCGAAAATGATCGTACTATGGGAATCATATCGTGCAATAAAATGTTAGCCGATGACCCTAGAAAACGTACGAAAAAGAAAGAGTTGTGCAACCAAAAACTTGCCAGCAGACCTCGAAAACGTTCGTACTATAGGAATCATACCGTGCAATAAAAGGCTTGCTGATGGCCCGAAAAAATGAGCAAAGAAGGAGCCGCATGGTGAAAACTTGTAGCTTGCCCTCAAAGGAAAGCAGAGACAGGGTCTACCCGTTAGAAGTAGACCCTCCCTAAGGAGCGCCTTAGCCATACGAAAAGCTAAATGAAAGCAGGGACAAGGTCTACCCGTTGGAAGTAGACCCTCCCTAAGGACCATCTTAGCTATACGAAAAGCTAAAGGAAAGCGGGGTCAGGGTCCACCCGTTGGAAGTAGACCCTCCCTAAGGAGCACCTCAGCTATACGAAAAGCTAGAGGGAAACAGGGTCAGGGTCCACCCGTTGGAAGCAGACCCTCCCTAGAAAGCGTTTTAGCCACGTGCAAGACAAAGGAAAGAGGTGTCAGGGTCTACCCGTTAGAAGCAGACCCTACCTAGAGAGCAGTTTAATTACGCGTGAACTGGGAATGAACAGAGTTAGAGCCTACCCATTGGAAGTAGTCCAGTACAAGACCAGGCATGAAGACAGAAGTTAAAACGAAACTCTATTTATTATTTCCTAAAATACAAAATGCATGGTCAACAGGGACGTGCACCCGGAAGCTCTACTTATAAGAAGCAGGTCTTGGACGGACTCGCAGGGACACATCAGAGTGGTAGCGCCCTGTTTGCTCCCGATGAGAGCCGAGCCCATGCCTTTTCCTCTGCAGCGACGAGTCCAAACAATGGTCAACCAACCCCTGGAGCTGGTTCCTGACACGTTCCCATTTGGGGTCAGAGAAGTCCAGCCACACGCGTGGGTCGAATTCTGCCAAGACAAGTCATAACAGAGTTTATACATCCTCAAAACAGGATGAGCCAAAACTCACATCCCGATCTCCAAAGTTAATCTTGTCGATCATAATACGAGGAGAATTCACGAAGAACTCGAAATCATATACGACCGAGTCAAACCCAAACGCCGGCCGCACTGCCGATAAGGGAATAGCGTCGTATACGATATCTGACCCTAACACTAAATGCAGTCCACAAAAAGAGTGAGAGAATGGAATAAACTTGGGAAAATAGCACGATTTCTATTATTTAAACGGATGGTTACAATAAGGGTCAACTTTACAAATACACAGAGTAAGAGGCCCTAATTACCTCCAGCCAGGGGAGTGCAGCCAGTTTAGGTACTTGGACCAGACAAACTCCTTGGCAACAGAGGCGGATGTAGAGGGCTCATCTTTTTCTTTGTCGAGCATCTTAGCACATCAACAGGGTACACGATGTTGATCTCATCCCCTAGTTGCTACATGTAGTACTTGACGGAATAATGGTCTCTCTCGACACCTTTCTGCTCATCAAACTGGTCTTGCTGTAACGCCCTCTAAATCCTCCTACTACTAGTGGAAATTTATTAACTTTCTATTTACAAGGCATTACTTTTGGAAGATAATCCTATAATTAATTTTTCAAAATACGGGCCAATTCGAATTTTTTATTTTCTTTAAAACTCTATGGATAGGTGACGTTACTTACATACATGATCAGTATATACATATATTACACCATGAAACATAGTAAATAGATACTTAAAAAATAAATTAAAAATAACTTCATTGAGAAACTGTAAAACATCCCAAAATACACAAACTAGCCCCCCCTTCCCCACAAGTGGTCAAAATATCTATATGTACAACATCAAGGTTGGGCCTCTACTTCAACTCACAAGCTCATGCGGTCATCTCAATCATTACCTGCAACACAAGACTATAATGAGCTACAGCTCAGTAAGTAAAGTAATGGATGACATGTTGCTCAATGACATTAATTAAATGTATGATCATGCTTGCTTAAATGTTTCGGTATAAATAATTTCCTTTCGACTCTTCCATGTTTTGTGCCCACTGTCCAGTTCAGCACTGTGCCTGCAGGGCTTCCTGAATTAAAGATATCCCATAGGTTCTCCTCCTGCCGGCTCTTACTACAGTCGAGCTCATTACTAACCTTATTCCATCGTTACCCCATCGAGCTCAAGAGATAAGGCGGCCCGAGACTGTAGTTTATTCTATTATATAACTTGGAGGAGGAATATTGTGGCGAACCTTGTGACTAATCCTGTCACACTTGCCTCTCCCCTGGGGCTGCCACTCTGAAACTGTAAATATTTATCCTGCTTCCCCGTAACAGTGACACAAAACCTTCTGAAAGTTACCTGATCTTAACTTCTCTATGATAAAATAGTTTTACACAATAATACTAAGGCATTTCATAAATCATATTACTCTTCTTAAACTTTTTCATAAAACATGCATGGTTATATGGTGTACATAATAATACCACACCAAAATTACCAACCATATATATATGCTGAAATCGAAATGCCAATTGTCATATTCATAACCAGAATAAATGTAAAACATGGAAACATAATAGATACTTATATAGCACATAATTCTTGTGTTGCAGTTGAGTACTTTACTTACCTCGTGTCCTAAATAGAAATAAGTTGTGGAAAGGGTCAATATCCTCTAGAGATTGGTGTGCTATTCACCTATCATTGTTTATAGGTATTCAAAATGCACATTTTGCCAAAAGAATACATCAACATACTCGAACAATACCGAAATCAGAATTTTCACAAAATTAGGAAACTTGATCTGAAAATGACTCAGAAGCATATAATTCACTTAAGGTACTTGGAAATCAATAAGTAGCATTGAAAAACTGTTCAAAGGTATCAAAATATGAATTCTAGTTCGTTAGCACAAAATAATCCAAAATGGCATATAATTTTGTAAAACTAGTCCATTTGCTCCGAAATGGTGCCATTTCATTTTAAGAATATTTGGACAGCACCTCCCCTATTTTTAGGATGATCCCACATGATTAAAATCATGGTTTTAAACCTGCAATAGCAATTAGAAATCCAAATTCCCACATATACACATCAAGAGGATCACTTAGAACAATCTAAGTGCACTTGAACTCTTTTTCGGTTTCAACAAGTTTCAAACCACTTTTACACTTATGTGTCATCATAAGCAGCCACCAAATGAGTGTAATAGACAATAGGATCAATAAGATATACAATCCAAATTTAAGAAATCAGATTACAAACATAGAAAACTTAATCTATTACACATAAAAACACTTAACTCCATAAATTGTAAACTTTGGGGTTTTAGGTTTAACTTTAATCCTCCACATAAATTTTATATTTATAGCAATATATAAGGGTTCCTAGGACCATTATTCATCAAATCATAGCTGAGGTTTAAGAGCTAAAATAAAAGAAATTCACTACAAATTCAAAATCACACATAAACCTCACCTTAACTAGTTTGAGTCTTTGCTAGATTTCTTGCCTTCTATCTCTACCAAACTGATTCCCAAAACTTAGAAATAGATTTTTG
>JXTB01000180.1:242823-280802 GCA_002914805.1 Parasponia andersonii | reverse complement strand
TTGGTGCAACCTAGCCCCTTAACCAATCATTAAACATAAAAAGAAAGTCAATTAGACTCTAATTAACAATGCAAACATAGTATTAGCACTCAATTATTAGAATGCACAAAAATGACATTACGCGATTAAGCTTAATCTAAGCTAGTTTAGTGCAACAAAATACCAATTAGTGTCCTGAATGTCACCTCGTGCTTACCTAGAGCCGACAAATAAAATGCTATAAATAAGTCCTAGACATTGAATTAAGCCTATTTGACATGTTAAACACACAGTGAATTTGGCTCCGAAATACGTGAAAATTGCATTTTACCAAGAGACTACTATTTGACCAAGTTATCAACAAGTACGATCTTAATACATGTGCATATAGTATTAGTTTCATAATTATATTCTTTGTTCTTTTAGCACACCGAGCTCTCTCTCTGAGGGTATTGAACCTTTACACTGCATCGGGACACTTTGACAATCATTAGTGCAATAGCATGTATATAAATGCACATAACATAAGGAATGAGCATATTTTTATAAAACTAGTATTAATGACTTCTAGATGCCTAATATGCAATTAGAACATGTTTATTATTGGCTCTCTTAATTATGTGAGGAGTTGGACGTCACACTGGCGTTACCACCTCTGTGTGGCCTTCAAATTCCCTATTCTCCCAGCCAGACTTGTAGCTCTCTGTAGAAAGGACATCCACCTGCCTTAGGTACCTCGTCTTCAGTTTCTCTGTGCCTGCCAGTCTATCCCTCAGCGCTGCCAGCCTCTGCTCCGCTTGCCACTACGACAAGTTGTCCAAAAGAGTGTTAATGTCGGCGAGATCTTCACCGTGCTTGTGAGACAGCTCTACATGAGCCCCCATCAATTTTTTGTGATCCAAGCAAAGATGTCAGTTTACCTCATTGGACCGGTCGAGTCTGCGCTACAGGGAATGGGTCTCCAGTTTGGCTTTCGCCTCAGCTTTCCTCGCCTCTGTAGCATCATCGACGACCCTATCGCGAGCGATGAAGGCCAGCCCTATCTCCGCCCCTGTGTTCTGCAGGTCCTACTCCTTGACCCTAAACTCATTTTGAGCAAGCCCGATGGCCTCGGATTGAGCGAGCTTGTCGGCCTTCGCCTCAGCCAACTTTGCAACCAGCTCCTCACACCTAACCTTCTCGACACTCAGAGCATGAGCCACCGCGCTGCTGACCCTAGCCTCATCCAGGCTCCGATACAAGTCGAAGTCAGCCCTCAACTTGGTAAGGGTGGCCTCGCTCCGCTCGGCCAGCGCAAAACGGGAGTTCAACTTCCCGGTCAACTCCTTGACACGAGAAGAATAGAAGGATTGGATGGTGGCTAGCTACAAGATACAAGAAAGGAAAGTCAGTATTCAGCAAGAATGCCAAAAAAATGGAGGTGGTGGCCAGACGAGCCAAACCTACGCAATGTTACGGCCAGCGACAAACTCAACGTTCTCCAAGAAAAGCACCTCTAGCTCGGGCTCTGCAGTGGGATCCTCTCCTCGGGCATTGTCCGTGTCTGAAGAATGCGACTCCACCCCACCAACCGCGAGGACACCCTCTCCTCCCATCGGACATGCACCCGTAGCTCTTTTCGACACTCCCAAAGCAGTGGTGGTACGGATGGTAGAAAGCTGGGCATCGCCGAGCGCGCCTTCAGCGACAGCTGGGGGCAGTGCATCCTCAGCAGAAGACGCCACGGTGACTGCTGCTCTGTCGGTAGTTTCGGTTGCCACCCCCCATTGGAGCCCTGCCTGAGTGTGATTTTTCGGACTTGTCTTGACCAGTCCCCCTGACAGGCCGCCGCACGTGGACCTTCTCCTTCTCATGAGGGTCAGTGTGGCCCCATCGTCATTGTTGTCGAAAGAGGGGGCAATTCTACCCCTCTTCCCTACCGGACCCTCCTTCTCTTTGGATGAGTCAACCTCGTGACGCCACTTTATTGGGACTAGGGGAGGGGAAGATAGCCGAGATTTCAACCTCGGAGCTCCCCTGCTGAGCTCAGCAATCACCCAACAGGGGCAAGCAGCACCGAACCCCGTACTCGTCTTTAAACCGAAGTTGGGGGAGGAAGAGGTCGGAGCGGCGGATTCCCTGAGCAGGCTCAAAGGCGCCCCCATGCCATAAATGACTTTTATAGCCGTCGTCTCCCGAGTCGAAGGTCTGCTTGCACCGGAAGAGGGGACCGTAGGTGCTTCGTCCTCTGAGGATACCACAAGGCATCGACCAGCGGATACCTTGGAGCGAGGCTTGTGTACAGCGGCACTCCCCTTGACTGGAGAAGGGTCTGTCGAAGGGCCTGTATCAGAACCTATAAAGAGCAAGCAAAGTAGTTAGAACATAGCTATAACCCGATCGACGGAGCTCCAGGATGTAAAAATGAACTCACCCTTAACTCTCTTGAGGGCGGCGGTTTCTTCTCTATGGAGCCTGACACACTCTTCATCCATGAGCCTTACGGCCTCTTTGAGCTCGTGGCTAGTCGGCGCCACCAGGTCGTAGGGACCCGCCAGCTGGCTTGAAGCTGTAACCTGACAAACCACCATGGCAATATGGCTCTACTCATCACGGTGGAACCGGTTCAGAGTCGGGGTGTCAAGCTAGCTCCGCAAGTGCTTTGTGATGACCCAGGTATCCAGCGGGAAAGGAAGGTATGAGATTATCCTAGGCATCATATTCATCACCTGGGGGTTCAGGATGGCCTGGATGTGTCAGCAATCCCCATGGGACCCGAAGATGACGATCCCCTCCTGCTCCTTGAGCCATCCCACCGACAATTACGGCTCAAACCTGCTTTCTTCCACAGAGGCTGCACAAGGAAAAATATCATGAGCAATAACGAACGAGGTGAACGCAGACCCAAAAATCACGACCTACTACTTACTCTGTAGAAAAAATGAAGGAACTTAGAAGTGCTCCTCATTCACACACGAAGAGCACCACGCCCCTCCGACGGCATACAGCCTAGAGTGGGAGTCCCATTACTTGTCCGACGTCGGCAAGCCCTAGAAAATATGGCATCCCGGGAGTGGTTGGAGGTAGAAAGTGGGGTAGGAGCTCTTTTTAGGGATGAGGGTGAGCTTGTAGGCAAAAAAGACCACCTCCAAGTCGACATGTATTTTATAGAGAACTAACAAGGCAGAGATCCCCATCAAGATCATGACCCCATTAGCGTTCAGCTGCATCGGGTGGATCCCCGTCAGAGCGAAGAATTGATGGATCGGGGGAAGAAGGGGAAACCACAACCATTCTAGGTGCCTCCTCCCCAAAATGATAGAGCCTTAAGGGACAGAGAGCCGAAGGTACTAATTCGCTGGGCCCACAACCCTTTGCAATGTAACTCCACCAGGAAAGCAGAACTATCTCTTCAACGAATCCAACTCCGAATCCACGACAGGGCAGAGCTTCTGGTTTTAGTTCAAGGCCATCGTTCTGGATACGATCAAAAGGAGTAAAAGTTTCTAGTAAGGGAAGAAGTCGGAAACCCTAAGATTTTAGAAAGCTAGAATGATTGGAGATTTTTGTAAAGTAACAAACAAGCGTAAATGCGGCTTTTATAGAGGGGGAGCCGAAGAGTTTTTCCTAGAGAAGGGCAGGGCAAGGAAGACCGAAGCGTCAGAATTTCAAAATTTGAAAAAAACTTGTGACACGGGATGGCGTGCCTCTGCATCGGCAATTGAGGAGCCACGTGTATCCCTCAAATTGGAGGAACAGAGAAACGATTTCCCCACTTGATGGATACAAATCCATCAAATAGGGAAATGGGGGCAGTTGTGGGACCTGTTCCTAAATCATACACCACATGGACGATTAAGTAGTAGAACAGGTCATAAACAGGGTACACTATCAGACATGTGTCCAGAGTGACCAATTAAAAACCACGCAAGTCGCACGTGGTACCACATAGGCCCATGGGCTGTCCGAGGCTAGGGCCGAGCCCATCCCAGACCCTAGATGGACTCAGCCCAGTCTGATTCTTACCTCGACAGCTGAGGGTCGGGAGCCTCAAGGGTCTTCTACCAGAGTACAGTGAGAAGCAACTCACAGCTCCAGACCTAGACAGAGCATTTAATGCAATCCTGAGTAAGTGCACGCATTGGGCAAATCGTCCTGACAGAAAGGCGGTTTGCCAAAGTCTCGCCCCTGATAGGCTCGAGCCATAGGGGACGGCGGAAACTAGGCTACGACGATGCAGGGAGAATTACGGCAATCTCGGCCTGTGATCTTTAGAGTAAGTCCTGATGAGAAAAGGTACTCAGTCCTGGGATTGAGAACCATGAGGTTCACAGTTCTAGCACTATATATATGAGCTATGCGTCCCCGAAAAGGAGAGGCATGTACGCATACAAAAAGAAATATTTAAAAGTTTATGAGCAAAAGACAAAGATATACTCATACAAAGAAAAACTAAATCTTTGCTACCCTGAATCAAAGATAAACAACTGACTTAAGCATCGGAGAGTCTTTGCAGGTGGCCTCTCTCGCCTCTCCAATCCTGCCTAAAGTCAAAAGTTCTTTGGGATTGCAAGGATACGTGGTAAGTTAGAAATTACAACATCGGCAATTCAGATCCATGTGGACAGCTGGTGAAAACCGATCCAATAGTTTCTAAGAGCTTTAAGAACGAAAATGCTATATGTATGATTGTTAATCGAACTAGAAGATTATTAGACATTTGGAAAACAAAATTTCCAAGGCGCATTGTGGTATTTACAATATACAGTGACTAAAAAAGTAAGATTCGTGATTTGTAGAATCTAAATCATGCGTTGATTTTTTTTTTCCAATAAAAATCACGTGTTGATTTGCACTATATCAATTTATGATATTAACTACCAATAACATTTCTCGGGTGGAAGGTATGCTTGAAAAAAAAAAAAAAAACCCCTCTACCTGCCATCATCACAGCATGATACATACTAAAAGGTTGAGTAATCGAGTTAACAAAAATAAAAAATAAAAGTTGAAGATTCCTTATAAAGATGGATCCTACATGTTGGATTTCACACTATTACTTGTGTACCATGTGGTGCTAATCAAAAACCACTCCGTCATTATCCCAAATATTTTTCAAGTTTCATGACATCATGCATGATTGTGTTAATTATATGGCAAGCGTTTCACGTAATTGAAATAAATAATCTAGACTAATACCCTTAGTTAACAAGTGAATTTTGTGGTAGGGATTATCTACATTTGTCTTTGATTTTAATTGACAATATAACCTTTCACGGTAGTGTGTTTATATCACATTATATAAAAATAATAACTAAAAGTAAATGCTTTGTTTTAATTTTATAACTTTATGATAAAGATACTTTAAATTTCTAAATAGTTTGTGATGTATCTAACACATAAATTCGTAGTCTAGCGTTGGTGACATATATTAATTTATGTACTTATAAATATGTTTTATTTAGTTTCAATACGGTATTGTTAACTTGCTTCTTTCTTATATTCGATCCGTCAATATTTGCCAGTGGTACGAGTGATGATCACGTATAAAACACTCTGATGGGAAAATTTGAGCTCTTAAAATAAGAATAGCTACTTCTATCTATAAAACATTAGCTTTGGATATACTCTTTTGGGTCTGCCATATATATGCTGGCTCTGCTTTGTTGACTCGGTTTTTGCCTCAGCTATAGTTTGTTTAGCCTCTACAATTTTTGGGTCTGGTTCAATTTCAAAAAAATAATGCCTGAGATATTAATTTTTTTTACTAAATTTTAAATATCAACACATATGTCATGTGATTTATTATTACTCAATTGATGATAATACTTAATTTATTTATGATAAATTTTAATACAGTAATTAGACAGTGACAAATTCACATATCATATGACTTGTACAAAAAAAAAATTAGTGGATATATAGTATTATGTTAGTAAAAATTAGTCAAAGCCAGTTAACATTCAAAACCATAACGCTCCTATAATTCTATCAAAAGACGGCTATTAAGAACATTAGAAACCAAATCCTATGGTTAATTCTATTTTGGCCCCAGAATTATTACTTGAATCGCATATTAGCCCCTAAACTTCAAAATATCCTAATTCTAGCACAAAAAATTTTCAATTTTTCTTATTTAATCTCTTCTATCACTCTTCTATTATAAATAGATAGAAAAAAGTCTCATCTCTTGGGCCCCCATATTTATTACAAAATTCGACTTTAGCACTCAAATTCAAAAGTACAATTATCTTAGCACCAAATACATTAAAGCGTCTCATTTCATCCACACTATCACTTTATTGATAAAAATAAGCCAAAACGAGCGTATGTTAGTATGTTACTCAATTGAGACTTATAATAAAGACCTTTTTAAGCAATTTTCATTTTAAATATTATAAAAAATTATTTAATTTGGTACAAGATTTAGTAATTTTATTGTATTCATGATTTAGTTCCAAACATTTTTGGATCTTCTCTAGACTAACTATACTTAATGAGTGTCAAAATAATTTCAAATATAAGAAGGACGCCCTACTTTCTTAATATTTGATTTTTTTTTTCCAAAAAAAAGTTATAAAACATAGCTTGAGGTTTTTGTTTCTTTTATTTATGTGTTTTTATAAATTTTAAATTAGTTAAGTTCTTTCTTTTCAATTACTTGATTACTAAGTAACGCAAATCTGAACCATATTTGAATAAGTATAATACATATATATGCATCAGATTTAGTTTTCTAATACAGTAAAAAAGACTAAATTTATTGTCACCAAAGTTGATGACATCATTTTTTTTTCAAATGCTAATTAAAATAGCAAACTTGTTTAATAAAAGTGAAATGTTCAAAATGGTCCTTTTAAAACTCCCACTTGAGAGTCTTATGCTCTTTTTCATATATTTTTAACAATAAAGAAATGATATAGAGTGTAAAATGAGACATTTCGATAAATTGAATGCCAAGATAAAAGATGTTTTGAAGTTAAAAGGCCAAAAATAGGAGTTCAAATAATTCAGTGGCCAAAATAGAAGGAAAACAACCATAATCCATCCATCCTTAACAGTATCGCGTGATGAAAAGGGATTAAACGGGAAAAATAAAAAAGGTTAAGTGTCAAAACTGCAACATTTTAAGGTTTAGGAGCCAAAGTGAGATTCAATAATAAATATGAGGGCCAAAAATGCAATTAAGGCCTCCAATAAAAGACCACCAGGAAAAACAATATAATTTAATATTAAAGGTATATTAATTATAAACCTAATATCAGTTCCAGTTCCAATTTTGAATAGGACTTTGGCTGTTATATATCCTTTTAATCGGCATGCATGTTGTTAATGTCATATGTGAATGTTATTGTATTGAATTTTGTCGTAGTAAATATTGGTGGTCCCTCATGGAATTAGTCACCATCAACTCCAATGTCATTATTTCTTCTCTCTGCCAATCCCTTATCCTAAGCTTTGCCTTCCACAATACATACACAATACATCAAAAACTTTCCGTTCCACGAGCCTTTAAACTCAAACAAGTTAATCAATTACTAGCAGTACACTTCTGTTACTTCCACACATCAAAACCACTCCCAACAGTACTCCATCCTCATCCACGCGCCGCCGCAGTCATGGTAAAGCCGCGCTTTATTCTCGTCACGTTCCCGGCACAAGGCCACATCAACCCGGCCCTACAACTCGCCAAGCGCCTCGTTCGCATTTACCGTTCGGAAGTCACCTTCTTCACCACCCTCTTTGTCTACCGCCGCATGACCAAAGACAATGACGATCACGATAAGTCAGCTCCTCTTCCTCCAAACGACATGTCGTTTGCCCCGTTTTCGGACGGATACGACGACGGGTTTGCCGGGGACATAAATTTCGACCACTACAGCTCCGACCTCCGCCGCCGCGGCTCCAGAGCTCTAGCCGAGGTCATCGGAGCCGGCGTAGACGAAGGCCGTCCGTACACCTGCGTAGTCTACACTCTTCTCCTCCCTTGGGCTGCTGACGTGGCGGCGGAGCATAACATCCCGGCAGCGCTTCTCTGGGTTCAGCCGGCGACTGTTTTCGACGTCTTTTACTACTGCTTTCATGAGTACAAAGACATCGTCCTTGACAATAGTGAAAACCCTACTATGCCCTTATCGTTTCCAGGGCTTCCACTTCTCACTATACGCGATCTTCCTTCCTTATTGACGGACTCCTCGGTTCAATCCACTCTTTTCATCAAATTCTTCCAAGCACAGTTCGAAAAACTCGACGAAGAATCGAACCCGAAAGTATTGGTGAACACCTTTGATGAGTTAGAGTACGAAGCGTTAAGATCAATCGGAAGTAATAAGATGAGATTGATCCCAATCGGACCGTTGATTCCGTCCGCTTTCTGCGATGGAAAGGACCTATCTGATACTTCTTTCGGAGGAGACCTTATCCGGCGTCCAAACGACAACTATGTCGAGTGGTTGAACTCGAAGGACAAAACGACAGTGGTTTACTTGTCGTTTGGGAGCTACTCGGTCTTGTCAAAGCCTCAAATGGAGGAGATCGCAAAAGGGTTGTTGGATTTTGGGCATCCTTTCCTGTGGGTCATCAGGGAAAAAGAGCCGAACGACAATAAAAAAGGGTCAAACGACAATGATGATGATGATGAACTGAGTTGTAAAGAAGAGTTGGAAAAGCTTGGAATGATAGTTACTTGGTGTTCACAAGTGGAGGTTTTGTCTAATGAGTCCTTGGGGTGTTTTGTGAGTCACTGTGGTTGGAATTCAACGCTGGAGAGCCTGGTTTGTGGGGTCCCCATGGTGGCGTTTCCTCAGTGGGTGGATCAAAAGACTAACGCCAAGTTGGTTGAGGACGTGTGGAAAACTGGGGTGAGAGTGACGCCTAACGAGGAGGGAATAGTTGGGGGGGAAGAGATCAAGAGGTGTTTGGAGTTGGTTATGGGAGGGAAGGAAAATGGGGTGGAAATAAGAAGAAATGCCGAGAAGTGGAAGGATTTGGCTAGGGAAGCTGCCACAGAAGGTGGATCTTCGGATAGGAATTTCAAGGCTTTTGTGAATGAGGTGATTGGAGAGGTAGGTGCTTTGTCTTCATAAGAATGATTATCTTTAATTTGAAGTTATAATGTATATATGAAAGAGCAAAGCACTAGGTGTGTTATAATGTTATAATGTATTATTACTAGGTGTGTTTAATTTGGAGAAAGAGCAAAGCGCTGGTCCAACCACGCACAAAATACATAGAAAATATTTTTTATATATATATATATATTTTCCTCTCTTTTTTTACATTTATTAAATTAAAATTATGCTAATTTTTTTTTATATAATAATTTTAATTTAAGTATATTTTTACAAACTAGTTATTATTTTTGATTGTGCATATCGTTGTGGTTTTTGTACGCTTTGTGTCGTGTTCATCGTGGCCACTAGTTAAAGACAATTTTTTATGTTCAAATCATAAATAAATGTTATTTTGTTGTTTTCAGAAATGCCACTTTTTAATTGTTTTTTTTTTTAAGATTTTAAAAATCCTATGAATGTCGATTTGACTGAATCTTCCATAATGAGCAATTTTTTTCCCTAATTGCAAATTTATAACATGTATTTGTTTTGTTAATATCTAACATGTTTATTTTGATGAATGACCTAAACCAAACCTTATGTCGTATATGGCTTAAATACTCGAATTATTTTGACTAAATGTCATTAGTTGTGATTCTTGGGAGTGCAACAACCTACAACCAATGGTACCATACGCTTTCCAAGATAGGATAGATAGAAAACGACAATGATATTACGAAAAAACCATCACGTTAAGGAAACTTCTCTTTGTCATTTTTATGTCTTTTAACTCGAATTAGTTAAATATATTCCGGAAGAGTTTTTTATTTTTGGGTCAAACAAACCTGTTATTATAAAAGCTAAGTTTTACTGTAACAGTTTGTCGTGGAAAAAATAGAAATGATTCCTCTTAAATATAAGCTAATTCTCCACTCTTTTAGTTATCCTAACCAAACCAAACGTTAAAGATTGGCTACGATATTAGGAAAAAAAATACTAAATACACCAAACAATAGTATACCATTGATAATGCATTTAACTCTTAAAATAAGATAATTTAGGGATGTTATAATTTAGGCCAACATTCCTGGCTATATAAGAGAACCCAACTCATAAAGTCTCTTCGCCTAACATTTACAACGTAACTACCATGATCATCTTTCTTATGGTGTGAGGCAAAATGCCAAATATCTGTGAACTTTATTGCTCTTCAGTAGATGCAAATACATGTAGTGTAGAGCAGCCTTCCGAAGGGGGAAAACTACAAGTCTTCTTCTTCTTTTCTTCTTTTAAATAACCATCACATGAAATAAAAGTGTGAAATCAAATTTCTTAGAATTATTATTATCTCACTGAACCACGACTAAAAGATTTGGTTTACTTAGATGTGATATATATTTAGGGAAATAATGAAAATAGACACCTCCAATATTTGTCCGTTAACATCGTACTCTTGATTAGACCAAGATGAAAAATTAGTTCCCTTGATGAAAAGCTAATTTGTAAAATATCGTATATATAATAAATTTCGTGAGATGTTAATGCACTTCAAACATCAAAGCTGTATATATATTATTTAGATATGAAGTGAGCCATATATGGAATATAAGGCCAAACTACTATCGTTATTTCCCTTTTTGCGTCGTTACTTTATATACTCCACATATTTTAGAAACCATTCTGATGACTAAAGTTTTGGATAAAAAGTGAGGAGATATTCCACTTATAAGTATACGCAAGAATTTATATGTAAGCCTATCTAGTTGGGAGAGTAAAGTTTAAAGTTCTTTAAAAAAAAAAAAAATGTCAAACACAAAACAGAAAATCAAGGAAAAGAAAGTGGTGCATACTTCAAGGAAATCATTATTGTTAGTAGAGCGGGAAAAACATATTAGGAAACTAATATTATATTAAGCCAAATACAATTAAAATGGAATAGCACGTTTGGAATTTAGACGAATATCCAACACTAACATCGTAGTACTATTTAGAATTAGGAAATAATCCCAACAACATAAAAACAGCGAGATGCTTATTCATATAATATGCCAAGATTAAACTATTCACTTCTTCTAATTTGTAGTCGTATTTGACATACTTGTCTTTCAACCCATCCTTTACTCAACCCATCTTCGTCGTTGGCCTTGCCGGGATGGTATTGTAGTTCGAAGTCATAATCTTCGATATACTCAACCCATCTTCGCTGCCTCAGATTCAGATATCGTTGAGTGAAGAGATATTTCAAACTTTTATGGTCAGAGAATATCTCAAATTTCACACCATATAGGTAACACCTCTATATTTTGAGTACAAAAATTATTGCTGCAAGCTCCAGGTCATGGGTAGAATAGTTCCTCTCATATGGTTTCCACTGACGAGAAGCATACGCTACAACTCGACCATTTTGCATCAGAACACATCCTAATCCCATCTTAGAAGCATCGGTATACACCACATAAGGTTCGTTATTCTCAAGAACTGTAAGAATAGGTGCAGTTGTCAAACTGTGCTTCAATTTCCTGAAAGCTTCTTCACAATCACTATCCCAAATAAACTTGGCTTTGTTTCTAGTCAGCCTTGTCAATGGTAATGCAACCCTTGAAAAGTTCTGAACAAAATGACGGTAATAACCTGCTAAACCAAGGAAATTTCGTATCTCTGTCACATTCTTAGGTCTTTCCCACTTTAGAACAGCTTCTACCTTAGTAGGATCGACTAAGATACTTTCTTGAGAAATTACATGTCCTAAGAATTTAACTTCTGACATCCAGAAGTCACATTTTGATCTTTTGGCATATAATTGTTGACTTCTCAAAACTTCAAGCACTATCCTCAGATGTTCGGCATGATCTTCTCGAGTCTTGGAATACACCAGGATATCATCAATAAAAACAACTACAAAACAATCCAAGTATGGCCTAAAAATCCAATTCATGAGTCTATAAAAGCTACAGGCGCATTCGTCAAAGCAAAAGGCATTACCAGAAACTCAAAGTGACCATAACGAGTTCTGAATGTTGTTTTCAGTATATCTTCCTCTCTTATCTTCAACTAGTGATAATCTGATCTCAGGTCAATTTTAGAGAAAAATCTTGATCCACCAAGTTGATCGAACAGCTCGTCAATCTTTGGCAAAGGATACTTGTTCTTTATCGTCAGCTGGTTCAACTTCCTGTAGTCCACACATAGCTTTAAAGTACCGTCAGCTTTCTTGGCAAACAAAATAGGAGCACCCCAAGGAGAAGTACTACTTCGAATGAAACCCTTGGATAACAAATCATCCAATTGTTCCCTCAATTCTTTCATCTCTGTAGCAGCCATGCGGTAGGCTAGAATAGAAACTGGTTGAGCTCCAAGAACAAGGTCAATACAGAACTCGATCTCTCTATCTGGTGGTAATCCTGGTAAATTCTCAGGAAATACCTCTGGATATTTACTCACCACCGGAATCCATAGGTCTTGATCAATAGTTCTCTCTTCGCCATCGATGGTAAATAAGTTCCCATAATACTCAAGTCTCTTCCTACCACCTAAACAGGCTTTTAGAACAGGACTTGGTTTCAAAGAATTCATTCGAGCTTGATATATTATGGGTCATCCATCATCCAGAAAAAGAGTTACTCACTTATCATAACAATCGTCAATAGCTCGATACTTGGATAACCAATCCATACCGAGTATTACATCATATTGTTTCATTGGTAATACAATTAAATCAGCAAGTAATTCTTTACCATCAATCACCACACAACAAGATTTATACATACTAGACACATCAGTTACACCACCCAAAGGTGTTCCTAAAGTCAAGGCATAATCCAACTCAGATAATTCTAACCCCAGAAGTTGAATAAACAACAAGGATATGAATGAATGAGATGCACCGGTGTCAAACAAAACATGTGCCTAAGAATATGAAATAAGAACCATACCGTCAACAATACATTGGCCAGTGTGTTCATTGGTAACATCAGTTCCAGAAATTCCATAAGCTTGGCCAGTGACTTTTCTTTTTCCCTTATTGCCTCTTTCTTATCCAGGACGACTGCTGCTAGATCCTGGACCACTGCTACCATATCCACGCCCTCCTTGACTCCCTGAGGCCTGAGGAGTCTAGAAATTCTGAGTATAACCCTGGGGGCGGTACTGGTGCTGGTAAAGTGGTGGAGATGAAAAAGCCTGGGAAACACCTTGAAATTGCTGTGACCTAGCTTGAGTGTTCTGAGGAGGTGCTGAACCAAAATAGCTTCCATATGGTCCTCCCTGAAAAAGAGGGGATTTTTGCAAATGTTTTGGGCACTCATTCCTCTTATGGCCCTGCTAACCATAGTGGTAACACGTATAGGGGTTGAACCTCTTACTACCTACTGAATTACTGCTAGTATAGCTTCCGCTGTTAGGTGAACCTTAAGCAGACCATTGTCTTTGGTTCCTCTTGTTCATTTTTCTCTCATTACTTTTATTCTTCCTTGCACCATGCTCATTCTCTACGGCTTCAGCTCATTAGGTAGCTAGCACTACTTCAGAAAGAGTGGCAAAAGAGTGAATAGTAATACGGTTATGGATGTTTCGATTCAGTCCATTCTTGAACTTTGCAATTCGGTAAGTGTCACTCACTCTGGGCTAAGGGCAAGGCTTGTCAATTCTGTGAACTCCATTACGTATTGGTTTACAGTTTTATTCCCTTGTATAAGTCTCTCAAAACAACCAACTACTTCAGCTTGTTGATCATCATTTGCATAATGTGCTTTGAAGAGTCTCTCAAATTCTTCCCAAGTTATGCCTTCTACGTTTTACATAACCTCAATTGTCTCCTACCAATGGATAGCATTTCCCGTCAAGCGAGAGATAGCAAACACAGCCCAAAACTCTCTAGGAGTACCCAGGGTCCAAAAATATCGTGTCATCTCACGCAACCATGCGTTGGCAATAAGTGGGTCGGGGGTTCCATCATACTGTCTAGGCTGAAGGCACATAAACTTCTGAAGATGATCAGCCTGATCAATTTGATGCTCTTGCTGTGGTTGAGGCTGAGGCTGAAGGTTAGGACCTTGCATCTCATGGAAAGCATGACGCATAGCTTCGAAAAATTGGTTGAAGTCTTGTGGAATTGGAGGGGGCTCAGCACAAGGTTGGCGCCTCGGAGCTCTCCTAGGAGGTATTTTGAAAGTCTGAAATGATATACCAAACTATTAGTGAGTTAATGATGCATATCATCATAAAAATAATTTCAATCTAGTTTAATAGTGCTATGTCCAAGGTATTAAAACTTAAAGCTCTAATACCAATATTTCTATCACGACCCAAACTCCCGGGTAGTAGCAGAAGGGGAATTTCACTTTTTTTTTTTTTTTTACTTTTACCAATATACCTATTCCACAGTTTATAGTCACCAATATACACAGATTGAAAAATTTTAAGAAAAATTAAATTCTCATTTATATCACTGGGCATCATCATTCACACCTCAACATCACACTAGAATAGCATATATTATTACAGATATTTTCAAAATAACACACTTAACATGAATGCTAGCAATATCCACTATTGAACAAGACTTAAACACGAGTCTTGTATTCACACTCCTAGCATTACCAAGTTTCAAACTACGAATAAAAATAACTTCTTAATCCACTTGCTGACCGTCAATGTCACACTAGACACCACATATGGAGAAAGTAGGGGGGATGAGCATAAATTGCCCAGTAGGTTACCCAATTTTTCTTTTGGGAAAAATCTTTTATAAATATCAAAATATCTGCATGGTTAGTAGTATCGAAAAGCATTTCTATAATATCAAGGATTTAAACCATTTATAGAAAACTATGCTAAAACCAAAACCAGATATATATATCCAGGTTAAAACAAATAGAAAACCATAAAATAAGCATAGTGCACATCACATAAATCAACACATCACATGAGTTCTCATCCTCTCATCACAACTAGAGTAACTTATACTATATGTATTGAGTGCTCTCTGCCTGACATCTATCTCTGAAAACTGGAGGGACACCCATGTGTCAACTCCTATCGAACCGAAGGGGCACCGAATGCCTACGCCTACCGAATGGAGATAGTCAGAAATCAAACCCTGTGCGGGTTTACGGGCTCTCACCGAAGGCGGGTGTACTAGTCTGCCTACTACAACACCGTGATGTCTAAGACGACTCTCATGCATGATCATATGAAATGTGCAATATATATAGAGTCTCAAACAACCATGCAGTAGTTTAACATTCTAGACATGCTCTGATTTTTAATTAAAATCCGTTTTGTACTTTAAAATCCAAATGTACAGTTTCTATGGTTTTACCAAATTCTAGGTATAAAAACTTGTATAAAATCATATTTAAAAATATCTAGAGCAAAACACAAATTCATAGTTCATTAAAATAACTATTCAAATAATTCAATTTAATAAAATCACCAAATTTCATTTTTCAGAATAAATTCTAATTTTAATGAAAATAATAGAAGATACGGAAATTGAATCCCATACCTCGAAATAGTGATTATGCTGAGCTAACGACGCTAGAAATATCCTCAATTGATCACCAGATTGTTTGGACAGTTGTTTTCGAGTCTCGTCACGCTCACTTGAAAAGTTGATTTTTCAAACGGAGTCTCGGATTGAGAAACAGAGGTCACCACTGAATTCAGACACCCAAAAACATTGGTTTATATATAAAGTTTGTCAAAAACGGGTCCCAGTACGGGACCGGCCTGTGGCACGCAAAACGGTACAATTCACGAGCTATTTTCTCGAATTTCGTGCCACTTCAGAAAGTAGTGGTATTTTATATCAAACTTCATGTCCCGACCTCACTGAGTCCAAATTCGAAATCAGAACTCAGTTTCAAGGTCCCGAACACTAAATGGGCTCAAAATCCGAAAATTATAAAAATACCACATTTTCATCCCGATAATTAACTACCTTCCGGTTATCGTTTTAACACTTAAAAATCATGAGATTTCATGTTTCAAATTCCTCTATCACGTGGTAAAATTTTCTCAGGAAAAATAACTCAATTCCGAAATAATTACGAAAATACCACAAAATTTAAATATTAAAATATTGCTACAGTAGACAACTTCTCACCGGAACCGAGTTAGAGGCCGAGAGTGGTCGGAAATCAAAGCTGGAGTCGAGACGAATCCAACAGTAGTGGTGGCGCGGTGATCGGACGTCAGACGACGGCACGGCAGGCGAAAAACCGATCTGGTGGCGCGAACTTCCGGCTACAATTTCTCTGGCGATAGGCGGCGGTAGCACCCAGCGCTGGTTCATCTGCGTCTTCTAGTTACGGCGGATGGGCGCGTCTGGCACGGCGGCGGACGGTGGAGCTTTGGTTGAACAGTGACCGTGAGTAGCTTCGGGGGGACTTCCGTGGAGAAGAAGAGAGAAAGGGGGTTTTTATGCAATTTTTCAAAAACTGTTGCAGTGAGACACGTGGCGCAATCTGATTCGACCGAAAAATAAGTTTCTAAAATTCTACTTTGGCCACAATTTTAAAAAGATTCTTTCATTTTAGTCCCTCTTTAATTACACTTTTGCCCCCAATTTGAAATTTCTTTTTCACTTTGGTCCCAAAAGTATCTAGACTTTATCTTGTCTAGATTCAACACCAAATTTATTTCCGATTTGTATTTTATTAATCCAAAAATATAAAATTACCAAATTACCCTCGAAGCAAAATTACTTAATTACCCTCACAAAAATTGGGATTTTACAGGTAAATCCAAACAAAACAAGTTCAAAAATTGTGTATACAGACTCAGCTTATGGTTCAGTATTAAGTTTCGTATTTCGGGATCATTTGCTTGAAAAAGCTCATAAAACTATGAACGGAAACTACACATCTTGAGGTAAATTCAAACCAAGCAAGTTCAAACACTGTGTATACAGATTCAGATTGTGTTCAAACACTGTGTATACACAAATGAGATACTTGTTTATCTGACTAGCAAAAGAGACGTAAAACTGAACTCTCACAGAATAAAGACTAATATCGACGAAGAAAAAGCATTTCAAAACAAAAATGTACAAATCCAATTAGTAAGCAGAGGAAATGACACTATTTTGGTAGTGTAGTCGACTCCGACCTCCGTATTCTACCAGGAATCTTGCAAATAGTCTTATAAATCATTGGAATTTGTCGTATCTACAAATTCATTAGAAACCTATAAGACTACAATTTTCTAAAGGTCATACAATTTATAAATGCTAAAATTGTACTACCTATAAGACGATATGACATAAGAAAAGTTTCCCCCATTAATATTCCAAATCACCCATTCATGTGAGATATATAATCATGTTGTATGCGGTGCCGAAGTCCTAAGAGAATCCTGAAGAAAACTCAAAACTAGTACCTGATTACAAATTCAGAAATAGTAAGAATATCAAAAGATGAGAGTTATTTATTGGGAGCAAAATAAAATAAATATATGGAACCCAATAATTGTAGTAACTTTCACCAGAATTGAAGTTAAAGAAATACTTACAAAAATTGGGGGACACCTGAAACAACAGACAATATGTTTTGCCATTAGTTAGTTCTCATTTTTTTTTTTTNTAACAAGCGAGAATGAGGATGATACTTTGAGCAAATTGGAATCCGTGAATACCATCATCCAAAAAGTAGTTTGAATGAAGCCACTCTAAAACCTGCTTTTGCAATCAAGTAAAACTTGAACAAAGAAACATAAATTAATATGAGAAATATTATGCAATTTTTTTTTTCATCAAATAAGGAATTTTCCTTTTAGAAAACCAATAAATACTTTTGTGAAAAGTAGCATAACATAAAATGAAGTCACTGATAAAACATTCTCATCACAAATCACAAATATTGTTATTATGTTTTGGCACAGTACTTTTATAAACAGACAATTGAACACAATACAAAATTAAGCATAAGTTGAATAAGTCATTCAGGGACCATTAAGAGAGAATATTTCAATGTAGGAAACTAACAATTTAGACTAATAGGAAATTTGTTGTGAGATTTCCTTCTAAGTCATGGCTATTTTGGTAGACAAAAAATTCCGAACTACCGCTATGTTTAAGAATGTTATGCCATCAATCTCACGAGACCATTACTATCTGATATCTCCGAGTCTTTGGAACNTTGTGAAAAGTAGCATAACATAAAATGAAGTCACTGATAAAACATTCTCATCACAAATCACAAATATTGTTATTATGTTTTGGCACAGTACTTTTGTAAACAGGCAATTGAACACAATACAAAATTAAGCATAAGTTGAATAAGTCATTCAGGGACCATTAAGAGAGAATATTTCAATGTAGGAAACTAACAATTTAGACTAATAGGAAATTTGTTGTGAGATTTCCTTCTAAGTCATGGCTATTTTGGTAGACAAAAAATTCCGAACTACCGCTATGTTTAAGAATGTTATGCCATCAATCTCACGAGACCATTACTATCTGATATCTCCGAGTCTTTGGAACTGATTACATTTCCTTAATCCTTATTAACAGGATAGAGGGAAAAAAAAAAAAAAAAAAAAACAGCATTCAAGTTACCGAACTTGAAGGGAAAAAAAAAACCATAAAATGAAACAAACCCAGAAATGCGCGCCCAATTTCACTCTTCAGACTCTAATGGTGGTTTAAGGCTTGTGATTTCATGATTCAAATTTACTGCCGCAAGCTCCAATCACTTCTACGCCAAAGAATTTTCACTCTCCGGTGATACTGATGCCGAACGCCGCTATTAATTTGAAAACTAGAGTGTTTTCACCCCTTGCCCATATATTTAGTACTTACATGGATTCATTTCCAATTTTTGTTTTTGTTTTTTTATATAGACTGAAAATGGAAGCAAAAATTTGTTTTGGTTTCAATTCTTAAAAGCAAAAAACATACTTGATAAAGTTTTATTTCACTACTTCTTTCCAAACAAAAAGTCAAAATATTGATAAAGAAAGTCATACATACATAGACATATATATAAATTTATGTGTCATTTTTTATATATTCTTAGTGAGTCAAACTAACAAAATTTATTATAAGGTAATTTAACGTACTCGTACAGTCGAGAAAGAGTCATATTTTTATTCTAAACTAACCTAAAGTTTTCTTTGATGAAATTTATTATTAAAAAAAGGATCAATACTAATGTTTTTCTCTAATTTATTCTATTTCTTATTACAACTCGAATGAATTCCGAAAAAGAAGTTTACTGCTGAAAATAAAAATTAAAAAAGAGTAAAAAAAATCTACTATTAATTTTGAATCATGTTTCTTAAAAGGATTATGTTAGGAATCTTAACTATAATTCTGAACTTGAATACCAACACATAAAAATTGCCTTCAAACAAAGAACCCTTGAATTAAAAATCGCCCCCTTTCCAATTTTTGTTTTTGTTTTTTTATATAGACTGAAAATGAAAGCAAAAATTTGTTTTGGTTTCAATTCTTAAAAGCAAAAAACATTCTTGACAAATTTTTATTTCACTACTTCTTTCCGAACAAAAAAGTGAAAATATTGAGAAAGAAAGTCATACATATAGACTGTATCATGCATAGACATATATATAAATTTATGTATCATTTTTAATATATTCTTAGTGCGTCAAAGCTAACAAAATTTATTTTAAGGTAATTTAACGCATTCGTAGAGTCGAGAAAGAGTCACACTTTTATTCTAAACTAACCTAACGTTTTCTTTGATGAAATTTATTATTAAAAAAAAAGACCAATACTAATGTTTTTCTTTAATTTATTCTATTTCTTATAACAACCCAAATTAATTCCGAAAAAGAAGTTTAATGCTGAAAATAATAATTAACAAAGAGTGAAAAAAACTCCTATTAATTTTGAATCATGTTTCTTAAAAGGATTATGTTAGGAATCTTAACTATATTTCTGAACTTGAATACCAACACATAAAAATTGCCTTCAAACAAAGAATCCTTGAATCCCCCCCCCCCTCTCTCTCTCTCACTACATGCATCCTCTCTTAACAAAAATGTCAGCAATGTCCAGCATATAGGTTGGAGAGTGGTCTTCCTTTTTCCTTCTCTGACCTACTCTCTTCGCTTTATTCTTCCTTCACTCAGCTTCTTTTTTTTCTTTTTCAGTTTCAATTAATTTTAGATCTAGATCTGACTTGTAGAACTACTTTTTATATAGATTTTAGTCCGGTTCAAATCTTAAATCTGAGAAATCTTCTCAGATCTAGATTTGTTTAGTGGTCGGTTTTGTTTTCTTTTCTTTTTTGTTGGTATGGATCTCAAATGGTGTTGGCCTCATATAGTTTACTCTGCCAAGAATACGACCAGAAACAAATGTTAAAGGCAATAAATTGCTAATGATCTTTATTATCTGTTTCTCTTGGAGAATCAAAGTAACTCGTATAGTTGTTCTTAGTTGTGTTTGTAATCCATTTTTCATCTTTTTTCTTTGAGAAGTTTGACATTGTAATCTTTATCCTTACAATATAATTTGAAACTTTTTACTTCGATTAATAATATTCTTTTGGAAAGCCCGTTTATATCAAAAACAAAAAATAAAATACCAATACATACAACATATGAGATGTCAGCATTCAATTCGAGTATCAGATGTCACAAATAAATTTAACAGTATTCACCAATTTGATAGTGACAATTCTCATATAGCATGTGTTAGTATTAGAAAATTGAGATTCTTAAAATTATTTTTTTTAAAAAAAATTGTATTATGCTTAATTCTAAAAGAATCTAACTAATCCTCCTAGAGACTAGAGAACTACAAATATAGGAAATTTGATTTTATATGGTAAAATTTCAAAAAAAAATTAGAAAAATCTTGAATTTTAAAATTCTTTGAGAACTCCTAAATTTATTTAGAAAAATACCACTTAGAAAAGTATTTAGAAACATAGCACTTTTCACTAATTGATGAGATACTTGAGCTAATGGATCAAGTTACTTCAAATAACTAGACTAGTTATCCCAAATAACTCGATTGGTTACACCAACTAATCCGACTAGTTACCCTGAGTACTTTGAAAAAATACTACTTTTTCAAAAAAAGTGATACTTTCTAAATATTTTTTTGAAAATGGTATTTTCTCAATAAACTTCTAAATATGTTATTTTTCCTAAATATATCTGGGATTTTCAAAAAAAATTATGCCCATCTGAGAATATTTTTCAATTTTTTGAACTTTGGGCCTAAATTTTGATAAATTTACACTCAGTACCCATTCTTGTATCTTATATTTCATAAATACTATTTTTTTTATTTTCTTTCAAAATTACATGTTAATTTTTAAGTATATATTTTATGTGTAAAATGTGTGGTAATATTTACAATATGAAATTTTACGTAAAGTTTAATATTTAGACTGTGTTTGGTAGTAGGAAGGGATGAGAGGAAGGAATAAGACTTATGTTACCTTAGGAAGAAAAGTAAGAAAGGAAAGAAAGTATTTTCTCTTATTGTGTTTGATATGAAAAGAATGAAAAAAAAGCAAAATACTCTCTATTATCTGATAAGAGGGAAAAGTGGAACAAAAGGGAAAGATTATAGTTAAATTAACCATTCTACTTGAGTGGGCATCTCTCTCCTAAAATCTCTCTAATTTTAGAATGATTAAAAATTGGCTAATTGAGGATTTGAAATCTTTTTCCTATTCATTCTCTCCGAAAATCACTTCTACTAAACAACTATCATATCCTAAATTTATCCAATAATTCCTCCTATCTATCCTTTCTCCCTCCTACCAAACACACTATTACAATGTAAATTTATACCTATGATATTTATTTTAAAATGTACACTAATTTTTAGGTATATTTTTTATCCATATTCTTGTATACCACCTTTCATGTATAAATAAGTGTCGTATAGATTTCTTCAAAAAGGGGTTAAAATAAGTATTTATGAAATAAAAATATAAAATGGGTATTCATGAAAATGTGCCTAATAAAACAAGTATTTTTGAACTTTTCCCATGAAATTTTGTCAAACCCTTGCAGTTAGATAAAATTAGAAATTATATGGTAAAATTTCAATAAACCTTGAAAAATCCAGGATTTTCAAATTTTTTGAAAAATCTCGGAATTATAAAGAAAAATATCACTTTTAAAAATGTTTAGATAATTATCACTTGTTTTACTAATCGATGAGATATTTAAGATAATTGGTCAAATTACTTGAGATAATCAGATTAGTTACCTCAAATTAATCTTAGTTACCCTATGTAACTTGATTAATTGCATCAGGTAATTTTAAAAATACTAAATTGTAAAAGATGATATTTTCCGAAATATTTTTTAAGAGTGATGTTTTTCTAAATAAATTCGGAATTTTTCAAAAGTCCATCCAGGAATTCTCAATTTTAAAACTTTGGGCCTTGATTTCTATAAGAAACTCTTGCAGTTATTATCAGAATTGAATTGCATACAGTGGGCCTATACGGATACCAGGCCTAAAGCACTTATAAGATGTACAAAGCTGGGCTAAGGCCCATCTACGAGGCCTCACAACTATCAAACATAAAAGGAAAAAGTTAATAAATACTCATTTTTTTAAGCGCATTTTTATGAATACCCATGTTCTATTTTTATTTAACAATACCAGCTTTTGGAGAAATATAAATCACAAATATTTTATACATAAAATGTATACCATGGTATACATTATATGTACAAAGATTATAGTTAGAAATTGATATATATTTCAAAATATATACCATAGTATAAATTTACACGGTAATTGTAAACCATATATAAAAATCTACATTGTAGATATATATTATATATATTTTACATATGAAATGTATGCCACAAAATTAAGTATTTTTGAAACAAAATTTAAAAACATGTATTTGTGAAATACGAGGCATAAAAATGAGTATTGTGTGTAAATTTTTCAATATAAAGTAAGGCAAAAAAAAAAAAAAGATAAATTGTTATAATATATGGGGATAATACCCAAAAAAACCCATGATTTTTAGTCCTTTAAAAAAAAAACATGCATATTCACTAATATCGAATAAAACCTTTTACTTATATTTTTCTATCAAATTTCACCGAATCCACATGTATAGTCAAAATTGGAGTTAAAATAGTTTAAATAAATATTTTTAATTTTTGAAATCAGATAAAAAAATTCAAAAATTGAGCTTTTGTGCATTTGAAAGTTGTTACTATTAGATTCCTAAGAGATTATAGATCATTTTTTGGCCTAGATAGTTGACTAATAGACATTTGTAAGAAGATATAAATTCATATTTTGGATTAGAATTTTTTAAATACAGAGTTTTGTTTTACAAATAAATTAGGATAATGAATTAGAGTTGAAATCGGGTGAAAATTGAGCAAATAGGCAAAAGCTAAAAACATGGACTTCCAAAAGCCAATACTACAGGACTGGAACCTGGTGCCACAACACCAGCTCTCTGATCTAGAGATGTTTTGTTCATATTGTGGTGCCAAAATATCATGAATCTACTTTTTTAGAGTTCTTCAACACGAATTTGATTCTCTAACTTTGAGAAACTTCTCCAAACCTCTCCTAAGGCCACTACAACTATAAATAAGGCTCTTTATACTAGATAGGAGATATATTTTAATGCCTAGACACATAAAAATACATAAAACATATAGAGAGAGAGAGAGGGAGAGAGAGAATCAAGAGAAGAAGAAAAGCTTGGAAGTTGTCTATAACAATTCTCTTCCTTTTATCTTTCTTCTTTCATTTGTTTTACTATTCTAGCACGATAGTCTTATTATTCATTCTTGTATACATACTATATTATATTCTAGATTAAGTTGAGAGTGATATTAAAGTCCTAGTTATTAATGTTCTTCTATGCTTCATTGTCCATGACTTATATTTTGATTTATTTGGATGTAAAACCAAATAATTATGATAGAGATTGAATATTAGATTAGAATCTCAGGTCTGTAATTATCTGGATTTTCTAGTTACTAGTAGCAAATTATAGTTGATTAAATTCATATCACGTACTTGATTGACTATAATAAAGAACATATTCTAGGTAAAAAAATAATCCAAATTTGAGTGATTGTTACCTCGAATCAATCTATCTTTCTTTACTTAATACATTGATTTTATTAAATTAAAAGAGCTTGTTTGATGTTGTCTAATCGATAAAAACTAGATGAAGAGCTTGTTTTATGACCTTTGTCTATAAAAACCTAAAGAAAGATTAAGATAGGACGAGGTGGTATGCAATCTATAGTTTGGTAATTTTGTTAAGTAATTGAGTATAAAGAATAGTAATTAATCTAATATGATTGTCTGGTGGTAAAGAATGATCATGTAACATATTTTATTTTATTACTTTCATTATTTTAATTATTTTCAATTTTGTTTGTTTTAATTCATTATTATAAAAATCCCATAAAATAATAGAATTGATAGACCAGTTCTCTGTAGGATTGACCCTTCTTACTACTATACTAAGTAATACTAAATTCTCTAGACTTTGTTAGATTAGTGACTAGAAGATAATTAAATTTGATTTTATTGACGGCTGCTATCAATAAGCAATCGAACTAAAAATTATTCTCTTTAAACAAAAGTTGCACTGAGCTATCAAATATCATCATCGTTTGTTTTTTTTCCTTCCTTTAAATATCATCATCGTTTCGTTTGTTTTTTTTTTTTTTCCTTCCTTTAAATATCATCATCGTTTGCTTTTTTTTTTCCCCTTCTTTTAAAGAAAATCTAGGTTAAAATAGTACAACATTAATGTTAAATAAGAAAACCATATAGCTGGAATTTTAAGTTGAATTGAGCAAAATTAATTTGAGTTTACATTGATCAAAAAAAGAAGACTCTTGGCATTATTCTCTTGCATCTACGATGACATGTCAATTTTATAATAATTTGTCATAATATTAAAATATGAGATACTTTAACAGAACTTATATATCAAGTAATAGGATATAAAAGTATAAAATAAGGTGAAAAAATTGTTCCTCTCATGAAAAATTAAAGCTATGTTAATTCGATTCAACTAACCAAATTGGTACGTTTCGATTTTGAACCCAAAAGAGTGTTGCTCTCTTGTAGAGGTGGCCCGACCAGCCTAAAACAAGCTTGGGAGTGGGCTGGCATGCCCCATAATTTTAAAAATTGAGCCCAACTTGGCCCGTAGGGCCATTCAGGCTCCTAGGTAGGGTGGGTTAGGCCGACCTGTTTTGGTCCAAATTAAAAAAAAAATCATTTTTTTTTAAATTTAAGATTATTATTTATATAATTAGTTAAAAATAAAATTTATAACAAAATAAATAATATGTTATATTTTTTTCCTATTGAAAAAATTTATAAATAATTAAATAAATTCAAATTAGAAATTATATAAGTTGAATAGTTGATAAAAATATTTAAAACAAAAATCTTTAAAAAATTATTTAAAATTAAATTGAAATTTAAAAAAAGTGAAAGAATATATATTTATAAGCATTTAAATTAATTAAAAACTTAAAAAAAATTGACGGACTGGGCCAACTCCGCTCGTGTTGGCTAAATTGACAAGTCAAGCCAGCCAGATAAACCTAGAAATCTAAGCCTAACATGGCCCTATCCCTAAGATCGGGTCTATGGCCATTTCTACTCTCTTGAAATCAATTCAACTAACTAAATCGGTATGTTTTGATTTTGAACCCACCATTTGGAGATTATATAGCTGTAATAAAGTGTGTTTTTTTTTTAAAAAAAAAAAAAGGTGTAATACGGTGTTAAATATTTGAAAAATACATTTTTTTTCCTTTTAAATTTGTCGAAAAGTCAAATTATTCTCTATAATATTAAAGCACACAGGATTCGATTAGAAGGAAGTATATGGTAAGGACTAAATTTTTTTGAAAAACCCAAAACAAAAAACGAATTATTCGGTTGGTGAATTAAAGAAAACGCGTTGTTATTTTTTTTTTTTTTTAAAAAAAGCATTATTTGGTGAATAAGAGAAACGCGTGGTTATACATGTTGTTTTAAAAGGGAAGGATGAAACGGAAAACGGTAATGAACATGGCAGTAGCGTAGCCGTGGAGTGAGGGTTTGATATTTAGCGGTGTGAAAGCTGTCCGATGCCGATTTATGGGCCCCATACGCCGATTCAATATCCAATCCGAATCAATGTTTTTGTACATGTGACAATGGAATCGTGTTTTTTCTTTTTACATATTGTTGGGAAAATTACATTAATGTAACTTTAAATTGTATCGAAACTAACAGTAGCGTTTTCTTTCAAAAAAATGAAATTATAATAATGTTTAATGCGTTTTGAAAAATATCAAAGAATGAGGGTAAAAAGTATAATAAAAAAATAACTAAGAGAGAGGCGTTTGTTAGTATAATAAAAAAATAACTAAGAGAGAGGCGTTTGTTTAATTCTTTTTACGCATTCTATAATTGTCATTGTAATTTAAATAAGAAAATGTGAGTATAATTCTTTCTTATAATTTTTAATCATTTTAATTATTGTTGTATTGCTCATGTTGTAGCAAACAATTTATCTAAATAGAGAATTTCCTTCTTTCAATTTTTTTTTTCTAATAATTTTCAATGATTTTAATTATTGTACAGACAATAAAAACTTAGACAACGTGAAAAATAAAATAGAATAAAAGGAATTCGTTCTCTCTTTTATATGGAGTGCTTGAGAATTTCAAATTTTAATTTTTTAAAATTTTGTTCACTATTCTTTTGGAGAAAATAATCTACCTTTAAATTTGATTTACTAAAGCTTCAATTAAATTATTGTTATGATTTGGTCTCACGTTAATAAGAAGTGCCTTTTTCACATTTTAGTAAATATTTCCTATGGCAGAAGTTCTATTAGGGATATATGAATTTTGTGAGCTTTTATTAGGGTTAATGAGGCAGATTATTCCTGAATTATCTAATTTGTGTCTAGTCCTTAAAATTCAAATTATAGCAATTAAGTTATTGTATTTTCCAATTTAAAATAATTTAGTCTATTTACTATCTAAATTATAACTTGCTATTAGTATTTTGACTAAAAATATACGTGAGGAGCACTTGATAATATCTAAAAGTATATTTGAAAGATAATTTAGGAATTTCAATATAAAAATGAACAAGTATAGAAAACTTTTATCTAAATTTGTAATTTTAAGAACCCTAAAAAAATACATGTAATACACTTTTCATATTTTTCAAATCTTTTTGTTCAATTTATTTTTCTTTTAAATTACTTTCATTTACTACAACATGGTCTTTACGTATATTTTTTTGTTAAAAATTTAACTGTATATTACAATTTAGATAGTGTAGCAACTAAATTACTTCAAATCGGAAAATTCACGTACTTAATTACCATCATTAGAATTTTGAGAATCAAATTGCTATAAATTTGATAGTTCAAGGACCATTTGTGTCATAAACCAAATCATGCATTATTATGCATTAAATTGCGTCAAATCAAAATGTTCATGGGCTTAAATGCTATAATTAGAATACACTAATTAAGACCATGAATTTTATGATTTGGAGTACTTTAGTCCTTAGACTATTTAAATTACAATATATTGTTGAATTTATGACCAAAAAAACATAATGAGAAATATGTTGTAACATTTGAAAGTACTATTTAAATTACAATATATTGTTGAATTTATGACCAAAAAAACATAATGAGAAATATGTTGTAACATTTGAAAGTACTATGTGAAAATAATGGAACAAAAGGATTTGATGAGAAGAAAAGATATATTTATTTATCATTCTTTGAGCTACAAATTTAGATACAAGTTTTCTGCGACTTTTCATTTTTATGCTTAAAATTCTTAAATTATATTTCAAATATACTTCAAATACTACTACGTAATCCTTGTAGTTTTTAGTTAGAATTTTAATAGAGAATTGCAATTTATATATTTCGAGGGTCAAATTATTTTAAATTAGAAAGTTCAAAACGAAATTGCCACCATTAAGATAGTCAGGACCACCATTAAGATAGTCAGGACCATTCGTGCCATTAACCTTTTAAAAGAAATAATAAATAAAAGTTATAATATGAAATACGTACGATGTTGTGTGTAATTTTCGATCAATAAGCCTTAATGTTGTTTTTTCAATTAGTTAAAATGAAGATAATAAAATCAGTGATCGAATTCCTCCAAAATTCAATTTGGATCCAACTGACCAGCTTTGGAGAAGAAAAAGATGCGTGAGTAAAGAAATTCCTTTTTTTAAAAAAAATATTTTTTTAATATCTATTTATCATTTAATATAATTTTGTTAAATAATCTAAAATCTATTGTAAACCAATAATGCTAAAAGGCATTGTACTCACACTCTAATAGTGTTGTGACCCCTTTCATAATTTATGTATTAATGTGTACTACGAGTCTTACACATAAATTACGAGATGGATCTTATATTTATTAGAATGTGGTGTTGGACACTATTAATATCTAATAATATTTGCTAACCGTAAAAACGATGGAGAGAGTAAACACAACATAACATTTTTTTTTAGAAAATTTAAATTCTACCCCATTTGTCCCACTAAATCTATTATAAAAGGTTAGATAACAAATATCTTCAAATACAGAGGGACTTGTGTTCAAGTTTAAAAGAAAATATTGATTTTTTTTCAAAATAAGGTTTAACTAATGACCTCTACTTATTATAAATTAAAAGAAACTACTTAATACTACCCAATTTTTATCCCTAATTAAAAGAAACTACTTAATACTACCTAATTTTTATCCTATCCCATTAAGAATAACAAACTTTCACGCCTATCTTAATATGACTCGAACTTAAGATTGAGATCCTAAGTAATACGTGTTCACTACTTGAGTCAACTTATTTAGTCAAAAGAAATATAAGCTTTAATTACTAATTAGAATTTGTTGGATTTATTGGATCACAAAACTAATTGGATAATATCCATGTAAATAATCCAATTATCCAAACCAGAATCAATCCAATCTATTTAGCCACATAAGTATCATATTTTGAAATTACATATTTATAAAAATGTAAATTTCCCAATATTTTAACAATTCATAGATATTAACCCAAAATAAATCATCTATTTATAAAAAATAAAAAAAATAAAAAAGGATGGAGAAGAAATAACTGACCCAGGTGTGACCGTAACAAAACCCATTCCCAACGGACGCCTTCTACACGCTGTAGCGGCCTGTACAAAATTTTAAAAACCTCTCAAAAACCATAAAAAGACCGACCAGACAGACAGACAGACAGCCTAAACCTCCCTTCTCTCTTTCTCTCTCCTCCTCCTCCTTCTCATCTTCTCTCTCTCTCTCTCTCTCTCAACCAGAAAAAGAAATGCGGAATTTGAAAACCCTAATTTCCATATTCGGAAAACCTCAATGGCTTCCCTGTCTCATCATCCTCACCCTCGCCGCCGCCGCCGTCACCGTCGCCGACGATGCCGCCGTAATGTCGAAGCTCCTCGCCGGAATGTCTCAGTTGCCTAAGGGCTGGTCCGCCTCGACCGACCCCTGCTCCGGCTGGAGCGGTGTCAAGTGCACCTCCGGCCGAGTCACCGCCATCAACTTGGCCGATCAGTCCCTCGCCGGAACTCTCCCTTCCGATCTCGGCTCTCTCTCTCAGCTCACCACTCTCTCTCTCCAAGGGAACCATTTGCGGGGTCCTCTCCCTTCCTTGGCCAGTCTCTCTTTCCTCCAATCGATCTACATTGACGGTAACAATTTCACTTCGGTTCCCGCTGGTTGTTTCAAAGGTCTCACCAACTTGCAGACCCTGAGCATGAGCGATAACCTGAATCTCGGCCCTTGGAGCTTCCCCGCCGAGCTCACCGACTCGTCAAGCTTGGTTACTCTGTACGCCGGTTCTTGCAACATCTTAGGTTCTATTCCGGATATCTTTGGTACGTTCCCGAATTTGCTGGATTTGAGGCTCTCTTACAATAATCTTACTGGGTCTTTGCCTCCGAGCTTCGCCGGATCTGGGATTCGGAATCTCTGGCTCAATAATCAGCAGATGGGGTTGTCTGGTACGATTGAAGTGTTGTCGAATATGACCAGTTTGTACCAGGTTTGGCTCCATAAGAACCAGTTCACGGGTCCAGTACCGGACCTTTCGAATGTGGACGCACTTTTCGATCTTCAGCTCCGAGATAACTCGCTTACTGGCGTCGTCCCGAGTAGTTTGACAACAATTTCGAGCTTGCGGAACGTTACTTTGGCGAATAATAAGTTGCAGGGGCCTAAGCCTTCGTTCCCGAGTTCCGTCACCAATGTTGAACTCGATGGAACGAATAGCTTCTGTAAGGATACTCCCGGACCTTGTGATACTCAGGTGTCGACTTTGCTCGCGGTTGCAGGAGATTTGCGTTACCCGTCGGTGTTTGCTAATTCCTGGAAAGGAAATGATGCTTGCTCAGACTGGACTTTCGTTGTATGTGATGCTGATGGGAATGTTATCACTGTGAATTTTCAGAAACAGCATTTTTCTGGGACGATCTCGCCTGCTTTTGCTAACCTCACGTCGCTGAAGAATTTGTATCTGAATGACAATAATTTGAGTGGTTCGATTCCGAATAGCTTGACCCTTTTGCCTCAGCTTCAGGTTCTTGATGTTTCGAATAACAATCTTACTGGGGAAATTCCCACCTTTCCGCCAAAGGTGAAGTTTACTACCACCGGTAATCTCTTACTTGGGAAAACTCCGAGCCCAGGAAGTGGAGGGAGTTCAGGTTCGGGTTCTAACGGCACCACACCAGGTGGGAGTTCGAGTGGAACAGGGAACGGTAATCGGGTTTCGGCTGGTATGATTGCTGGTATAGTTATTGCTGTGATTATATTTGTTCTTGTTTTATTATTCGTGTCTTTCAAATGTTACACTAAGAATGGGCACAAGAAGTTTGGAAGGGTGGAGAATCCTGAAAATGGTAAGGAAATGGTTAAGAGTAATGTAATGGGTGGTACGAATGGATACAATGGAATTACCAGCGAGTTGCAGAGCCAGAGTAGTGGTGGTGATCGCAGCGATTTTCCTGTTTTCGAGGGTGGAAGTGTCACCATCTCAATTCAAGTCCTTAGACAAGTGACAAACAATTTCAGTGAAGACAATATTTTGGGCAGAGGAGGTTTTGGAGTTGTTTACAAAGGAGAATTGCACGACGGGACGAAAATTGCAGTGAAAAGGATGGAGTCTAATGCCATGGGCACCAAAGGGATGAATGAGTTTCAGGCGGAGATTGCTGTTCTTACTAAAGTTAGGCATAGACATTTGGTTGCTCTTTTGGGGTACTGCATCAATGGCAATGAGAGGCTTTTGGTATATGAATACATGCCACAAGGAACATTAACACAACATTTGTTTGATTGGCGTGAGAATGGGCTCTCTCCTCTTACCTGGAAGCAGAGGGTTACAATAGCATTGGATGTGGCACGAGGAGTGGAATATCTGCACAGTTTAGCTCAACAGAGTTTTATCCATAGAGATTTGAAACCATCAAACATACTTCTTGGCGACGACATGAGAGCCAAGGTTGCTGATTTTGGTTTGGTTAAAAATGCGCCTGATGGGAAGTATTCTGTGGAGACAAGGTTGGCTGGGACTTTTGGGTACCTAGCACCTGAGTATGCCGGTAAGCAAGCCCTTACTTTTCAATATTCTTTCGTCTTTACTCAAATTGATTGCTACATTTTACCTAATTAAACTGCATATCTATGTCCTTAGGTCATTCTAGTGTTATGTATTATATATGACTGCTACTCAGCTACTTGCGTAAGTGCAAGTTAATTTATGGGATTGGAATTCGTAACTAGTCTTGTACAATTAATAGGCCCAAAATGACCAATTCGTTTAAATTGATATTGGTTTTTGGATCATCATTATGTGGTTTGATATCTCTCCACTTGAAAGAACCTGTGCTAAATACCTTATTCATGTTGTTTTTCAACAGCAACCGGTAGAGTGACGACAAAAGTGGATGTTTACGCGTTTGGTGTGGTTTTAATGGAGATCCTCACCGGCAGAAAAGCTCTAGACGACACTGTGCCTGATGAGAGGTCTCATTTGGTTACATGGTTCCGCAGGGTCCTAATCAACAAGGAGAGCATCCCAAAGGCTATTGATCAAACTCTCGAGCCTGATGAGGAGACAATGGAAAGCATTTACAGGGTTGCTGAGTTGGCAGGACATTGTACTGCTCGTGAGCCATACCAAAGGCCCGACATGGGACATGCAGTCAACATCTTAGGTCCTCTTGTCGAGCAGTGGAAACCTTCCCGCCAAGAAGAGGAAGAAAACGATGGTATTAACCTACACATGAGCCTCCCTGATGCTTTACAGTTTTGGCAAGCCAGTGAAGGGACTTCCAGAATGTTTGATGATATGTCCTTATCCGAGACTCAAACAAGCATTCCGTCAAAACCTTCCGGATTTGCAGACTCATTTGGTTCAGTAAATTGCCGGTGACAAGACAAGAAGTTCAATATGCTACTGAAGTAGAGAAAAAAGAGGCCAAAATTGGTCCAAGTCAAGAAGAGTCATATGGCCGCCAAGTGATTTGATCCCCCATTTGATCAACGACAGAGTATTGCAACTGTTTCTTTTTTTTTTTTTTTTCCTGTATTTATTATTAGTTTTGTTCTTCACACAATGTTTCTTGTATCTGTATAAATTTACGGCTGTTCCTTATTCTGTTGAGCTAAGTGATTGATTTTCTCGTCACCAAGGTGCGGTAAACCAGATAGAAGAACAAGGGGCTATTCAAGGTTATTTTCTGATATTCTTTAATTTCATTCTTTCTAAATGTATAATTATTACTTTTGAATCATATTTCTCTGTGGGACATTTTCCTTTCTCATACTTTGTTAGCCGTCTTTTTCGGTATGGTAGTCCAAAAAGGTATGAAACTCTTTGGATCCCATATTTGCCCGGTATTGGTTGATTACTTTGAACCAGAAAAAGACATTGATAGAGCTTTTGAAATGAAAAAAAGAAGGGGTTGATAATTAGATATTAGCTGGAGAAGAGAGAGAGAGAGAGAGAGAAACTTGTGTATATCTGTATGGTTTTTGACTGACTTTATATTATGGTGAGTTCGGTTGGGTTGGGATTGTAAGGTGCAAGTAAGTTATGGCACATGGGAGCAGTATAAGGCATCTACAAAGGAACATGTTGGGTTGGTTGAAAAAGTGGACTTTCTACTATTCGATTGGGACTTTCTTGTTTCTTTGTAGTGCAGCACATGCTGTGGGGCCCTTTCTACTTTCTGATTCTCCACTTAATCTTTTTTCTGACTGGTATTTTATCAGATGAAGTGATGGTTTTGGTACGTAACAATAATCTCAAGTGTCGTAAAAAAAAAAAAGACCCAAATCTAAAAAGTTCTAGTGATAATGACATTGATTTTGTTGTTGAGCCAGCTGGTGCGTTGCTTAATGGTGTACTGTTATGGATAAACGTTTCTCTGATGAGATATTAGCTTCTTAGTAGTTGTAAATCATATTTTGGGTTGGTGTACACTTGCACTATAAATTTGACAGCAAAGGTATGTATATATAATTGTCAAAATCTTAGTTCCCTTAGGAATAAAATTATATGGATTGGCTTCCAAGAGATGTTGATGATGACACAGCTGGCATATGCATGAGAACCCATTATGTCACTGCGGCTGCGTACGTGGCAAATTATCAGTCAAATACCACATATTTTTATACCTTCATCGTATGTATATGGAGAGAGGTCGCCAATCCAGTAGGATTTTTTTATACGAGTGTAGGTTATATCGAAGTGTAGATATGCATCGTTATGTTATTTTTTTTTTATTTTTTAATATAAAAGAAAATTTTCATTAGCAGTTAAATAAAAAAAATACTTAATAGATAGATGCCTATATATATATATTTTGTGGGTACAAATATCCTACTGACGGGAGCAATCTCGTTCGCATATTTTGACTAACATATCTTATATTTTGGCCAATATAGATTAATTAAATTATGACTTATATTGATCCAAATATGAATGGAACTGGTATTGTGAGGGGATTATATCCGTGGCTTATTTTGTGTATTGTATATATGGGCCTGCATTATATATTTGTATATACTATTCATATCGAGCGGGCTATGTCTCAGGGACAATATGTGAACCAGTGACAAATAGTAACTGTGATATTGTAATACATCCTTTTGGTTGATGGATGTTTTTCTTGCATCTAAAAAAAAGAAAAAAAATGTTAAACAATAATTATTGGGAGAAGTTAACATTAGTATTTCTTTATTTATGTTACTAGTGTAGTGGCACACCTTTAAATCAAAAACATTTGACAAGCTCGCTCTCTTTTATTAAACTTTGGTAAATAATAATAATAATAATAATAGTAACAATAACACAATAGACTAGTGAAACATACAATATTTTTCAATGCTTTCAACGAACGAAAAGGTATTGTAGAAATATTAACATAATATAAAAAATGTCCGTGGAATTTTTCCACTAAAAGAAGTGAAATTCTGATTACAACTGGCGCTTCTTTTTTTCATTTTTTTTTAAACTCACGATAAAAAGAAAGAGCACTCGATTAAACAAACAAACAAATAAATAAATAAAAGGAATATGGTTCAATGATTCAATTGAAAAATAAAAAAGATATGGGCATGAATATTGGCATTGCCGCGTTTCGCTATTTTCACAAAATATCTATAAAATAGAGGAAGGATAACTACATCTGAAAATTTCAATGCTGGTTCATCATATATCATTGCCACCACATGCCGCAAACAATCATTGACCCCTCCATGAACATTGTCATTATTGAGTAAACCAAACCCAACGCCATGAATTTAGGGGCTTAGCATATATGGTTTTCTTTATTCGTTGAAATTTAGTTAGAAGAGCAAGCTAAAGGTTGTTTGAAGAAAACAACAATAATAAACTAATAAAAAACAACTAACAAGACTGGTTTTTTTTTTTTTAATCGGAACTAACAAAACTGGCATTAGTGTTTTATTTATTTGTTTTTTAAAGCACCCTTGTTGAAAATAACGGCCAGGTGACACTATCTTGTCTCTATTAAAACGGATTAACTTTAATTAGCATTGTATTGAAGAATGTTTCTTGTTGGAGGCTATTTTCCCAATCACGAAAATTAGTAGTCGGGTCACTCGGGAACAAAAATTCTCCCAACTTATAATGTCAAGCTGTGATCTGCCCGGTACGAGGGATAACGAATTGTGTTCTGCTTAGAAAGATGGCAAAATTGTGGTTTGGTCGAGAATAGCAGTTCCCAAATCCCAAGCCGACTTGAACGTTTTAATAAGTCGCACTAAAGAGACAACTTTGGTACTATTACCATGAAACTCGACCAAGATATAGAATCCAAACCCCAACTTAAATATGAACTCGAAGGAAAAGATTCAGCTTAGTACTTTAGGGTATGATCGAGCTGAGCTTAATCAAAAGAAAGCAATTATTGTTAGCTCAGCACCTGCGAGTGTTCCCGAGCCAAGCACAATCGCAAGAAAGTAACTGTGTTCGGTTGTGCACCTTCAAGTGTGTTCTTGAGATGATTCTGGAATATTTATGATATCAAGGGCACAATCATGTACACCTGATCATTCCAAACGGTTGCATAACATGCCCACAAGTATACCAATATGCTTTAAGGAGGGCTACCACGTCTATAAAAGTGTAGCTTTCCCACAAAATGGGTAATCCCTGATTTTCACCTTAAAAAACCTTAGTTTCACTGCAACAAAAAATGTCTTTCAATGCGCTTTATAAGTATCTTGGTATATTTATATCAAGGCGCTTAACAAGCACCATGGAAGATGCATTTCACGGCGCCTATTAGGCGCCTTGGTAGATAATTTTCAGGAGTATTTGTAACGTATTTGTTTATACTACTCCTGGAATTTTATAAATGTAATCCAAATTCATTACATATACCAAATATTTGAAATAAAATGGAGTATAAATATATATTTACATAGTAATATTAAATTAACATAATAATTCATATAGTCTATATATACATTAGTTTTCTAAGCCAAACTAACATGATCATCAAAGACTACATATACCATAAATAAACAAAGATTAAGAACCTCAAATGAGAAATTGTATTAGTTCTTCGACCCAATCTTCAAGAAGTCCGTTGATATCATCCTTTGTATAGAAATTTTGTCTATTAAACTACAAATTCAAATACCTTATTTGTTAGAAAGTTATCAATCAAACTATAAATTAGAATAGAACTAATAAAACATATGGTTACATACCATTGTGGTAAATGATTTAACACTGGCTTGTTCAATGACTTCTCTCATAAATTTACATATGTAGAATTCACATTCAACATTTGTCAGTTGTCTTGGGCACTATACATAAACATAAAGTAAACATAAGTAATTTTAATTAATCTTCCACCTAACAAGTATTATTAATTCAAATTTAGTACCTTTATTAACTTATAAACCGGACCATTTGATCTTCCCTTTTTTCCTTTTTCTACATTATATATCTTGAATGCACTTTGAATTGGAAATGCGCAAACACAATAATAAAAAGTTAGCAATAGCAACCATAAGTAAAAATACCATAAGAAACTAAACTATAACAAAATAACTATTGGAGAACTTACTCGATCATTGTTAAACCAATTTCCTCACAGAGAGCTAAGCCGAGAGGATCTAGAAACCATGCATAATCTTTGAGAGGATAAATGATAGGCAACATCCAATGGTCCCTACTCATAAAATTGATGATAAAGATTATTAATATGTAACAATTAACTTCATATAGGAAGTAGTTGATCATATNTTATATATATATATATATGAAGTTCTATATATATTAAAAAAATAAACTTCTTACCTCGTGTATAATGTAATAGGCACGGCCCCAATCTTTTGTAACGTGCAAAACTCAATTATGTTTTCTTTGAATATGGGCAAATAAAAAGCTTTTCAAAACACTTCTTCATCAAAGGAAACATTAACAACAACACTTTCATCTACTTCTTGAATGGTATTCAATAGTAATTTTATAGAAACTGGTGCACCATCAACAAATTTAAACTGTATTTGTATAACAGATTCCGCTTTATTTATTTGTGGATGTACTTTTTTTTGTGTTTGAGGTGGCTGTGGTTATGAAGATTTATTCTTCCCCGTTAGATACCTATTTATATCATTAAACTCCTAAAATCGAAATAAATGATGAAATATTAACAAACAAGTTAATAATTCAAATTAGAATTTAATAAAGGATGAATTTATTTGGAAAATGGGTCTGCCTACCAAATTATATTCAAAGATGACAAGCATCTTAGGCCATGCAAGATGCGATCTAAGTGTGTCACCTACCAACCTTGTATCATCATCTAGATTTGGAATAGAAATTAGGGCTGTAGCATCAAGAACAACCTCTACTGATACACGAAAATTATTCTTCCCCAATTCTCTGCCGTGAATAATAGTTGATGAGGTTGACTCTTGTACATGCCCTAAAGTAACTATGTTATCACGAGACCCCACTGCAAGCTTGCATAGTCGGTTTACAATATAGAAAATCAAATACAATTTATAAATACAAGTAGTTAATCAATATGTTAAGAAAGAAACTCATATAAACATACTTTTTTGAGTCCTGAAGATGTTCCTACAGCCATCATTGGATTTACATGTATCTCTTGTGGTTACACTTCTTTCCTTTGAACTTCTGGCCGTGAAGGAGTTACCTGTTAAATAATAAAACTACAAATGTAGATCAAAAATTAAGATAGAAAATAATAAGCATGTAAACATAAGAGATAATATATTTAAAAAAATAAAACATCAATCCATAAAGACATAAAAATGAAACCAAAATATATAACTTATTTGATTTGTACCTCATTGGTTTCTTTCTTTGATTATCAGTCTAAATACCTTCACCATCATCTCGTAAACATGTAACATCACCTTTATTAACGTCTTCTATCAAAGCCTCTA
>JXTB01000180.1:160763-239414 GCA_002914805.1 Parasponia andersonii | reverse complement strand
GAATTAGACAATTTTCACGATTTTTGGTGGTTTTTTTGAACTGTACTCCTACTTAAAAATGACTTCCCAACATGTCAAACCATCGTACTTTCAGGAAGAAAGAGGGAAAAAAAATTCAAAAACATCATATTTGGAGACTTGGAGTAGCCAGAAATATCTACATTTTGTATCAAACTATAATCCCTAAAATACAATGCATGTAAAGTCTCTTTCACACGACACCAACACTCAGCAGTTATATTCAAATGATGCCATCAAATAAAGTCATATTTAGTTAAAAGTGTATTAATTTCATTAGCAATATATAATTTCTCAAGGTCCGGAACACACAATTGAAAGGCGGAGACTAGATACTCATTAAGCATAAACAAATATAAACTCTTTCAAATATAACCTAAAATATGAAATTTCTACAAAATAATTAGTCAAAATCATGGTTAAGACAATGAGTAATCTAATTTTAGTGACAAAAACGAGTTTAAAAGCTTAAACATACCTTGTTTACCATAAAAAATGGTGAAAATGGTGGAAGGGCACTAGCCACGGCTGGAAGTGAAGAGGGAAAAGGGTGAGAAAAGTAAGAGGGAAAAATGACATGGTCTCGTTTTTTTGGGTCCTTTATATAGGGCCCCTATCTCGGCGCCATATGGGTGCCGAGAAAAGTATATCACGGTGCCTAATGGGCGCAATGAAAGTTAAATACCACGGCATCTAAAAAGCGCCGTGGTACATATGTATCACGGCGCCTATAAGGCGCCGTGAAAGTTATATTCAACGGCACCCATTAGGCTCCATTAAAGATTCTATACCACGACGTTTTCTAGGCGGCGTGGTATTTCTCTGTTTATCACAGCGCTTGTTAAGTGCCGTGATAGTTAATCAATTATCACGGTGCTTCCGTATACGCGCCGTGATAGTACACATTTTTAGTAGTGTTTTGCAAACGTTCTCAGTTTTATGCACTCTTCTATTTATTTATTTCACCATTGTGTACATTGTTGATGTGAGTATCGAAAAGTATTTAGCGTAAGTTACATCGGATCCACAGCCTTAGACTATCTCCAATGCATTATGCTAAAAAAGATGTGCTACTTCTAAATTTAGCATGATGTGTTAAATTTAACACTAATTTTTTGGATTTTATTCCAATGAATATATGCTAAAATTATGCTATTTTGTATTTAGATAATAATTTTATTTAGAAAACATCTTTTTTGTACTATAAACTTCTACTGTTTAATCATCCAATTACTAATCACAAAATTTCCATTTCACATACTAAATATGTATATTTTTTTACACTTTTCATTCACTTATGATTTTTCGATTTTATTTGTTTTACGAAATATGTGATTAGAAAAATAGTGAATAGAAGCCATAATTTATAGAAATTTAGTTTGTATAAAATTATAAATAATATTTAATGAAAAAATTTAAAAAAAGGATATACATATAACAAATTTGGCCCTGTTATATATATTTATATATATTAAATCATAATAATAACAATATTACAAAATTAAACGTATACTATATGATAAGACTGAAAATTTTAGCACTCACTAAAATTTAACATTTGGTGTTCTTCGTGTTATATTTAACATAATAAATATAATATGCTAAAAGGTATGTTATATATAACATATTATTGGAGATATTGTTTTTTCACCCAATACTATAATTTAGCATTAGCATGACTTATGGCATCCCACTCCCACCGGATATGCTTTTAGCATGAATCATCGTATCCAATACGGTAATTTAGCATTAGCATTAGCATGACTTATGACATCCCACTGGATATGCTTTTAGCATGAATCATCATACCACTATGTCTGACTCTACAATCAAATTTAATTTTTGAGAATAATGTTACGGAGCACGATATGTATCCAATATATCATATAATGTCTCAATATTTGGCTAATTATAGTTACATTTTTATATGTAAATCTCAAGTAAGATGTTAGTTATTAATTAGAATCGTCTAATAATATACGAAATATTCTTTTGTGATACCAGGTACTTGTCAATTTTCGATACATGGTCCGAGATGCACAAGTGGGTGTTTGCTCAGGTGCGAAAACTTAGTATTAGTATTCCTTATTAAAAGCAGTCTTAACTGGTGTTCCTTGTTAAAAGCAGTCTAACTGATGCAAAACTTCGGTATTAGTTTTGGTATACTCGAGAGGGAAAGAGATGGTCTTTATCATTTTTATTTTGTCTTTTTTTTTTTTTCTTCCTCTTTGGACTTTGGATTCCATTACTTCGCTATTAAAACCATTGATTGCGGAATTCAGTGCACATTTCCCAACTAACCCCACCGCCCATGACTTTCCTTTCTGCTATCTCATCCATGCTATCAATGTCTGCGCTTGTCATATTATTATATAGTAGGCGCACAGCGTTCGACAGTGAAAATACTCGTAAAAAAATAAAATAAAAATACGTATAGCTTCTTTGAATAATATATCCTTTGTCCAATGTTTGGAGATTTGTTTTTGGTGCGAACTCCTTGCAAATGTTATAATACACAAGTAAAACCTCATTAATCAAGAGTCTATTAGGAAAAAGTAACATTTTTAGAATAAGCAATGCAATGGAAGCTCTTGTGTGCCTAGCATCACGAACTAATAAATATGCGGAGGTTTTCTTTTTTTTTTTTTTTTTTTTTTTTTTTTTTTCCCGGGGGGTTCAGAAAAGGCAAGTAATCAGTTGTTTCTGATAGCTTCCATACATGCATGTGAAATGGGGTCAACATGTGTGGCATAAAATAAAAGAAGCAATTAGGTTCATTTAAACCTAATATTTGTGTGTTCTAGCATCAAAATCAGTAATGCTAACTAAACACGATTAAATTAAAAGTACTACAGTTTACCCATAATTCTTGTATAAGTTTAAGTCTACTTTTATTATTAGGGTCTAACTCTGACATTTCTTTATACTGCCGTGAATTGAAACGAATCGTATCTTAATCATTAGAGATGAGACCTACATAGGTCTTACTCTAATAGATGACTAAATATTAAACTCTGACTTGATTTTACGTATTAAGTGATTTAATTTTTTTTTTTTTGTACCCGCGTTATATTAGATTTTTAATGTATGTAGATAAACAAAAATACATGAAAGTATAAATGTTTATGTATTACAGTGATTCATGATAATTGTCATCTGACTAATAAGACATGATGAACAGCTAAGCCAAAGTTTTCAACCATGCTTATTTAACTGCGAAACAAACTTTGAACGTAAAAGTGTCATAATATTTTCTGGCTTATAAAATGTGGTACATAGCTACGAATGTAAATGACTTTCGTCGATTATTTTCGATTTATTATATGAAATCTTTTTGTGTCATTCCTCTAGCATTGTCTGCAATATCTCTTTCTTCTTGTCAATACGGGCAGGATAAAAACCACTACTTTGCCTTTAATAGTATTTGATTTTAATGTTAATATTAACCTCGAATGACATTTTGAAACAAGCTCTACCGATCTCTCATATACCAAATTCTCCCAAACGCATACGTTGTTTACTTTTGTATAATTAAATCAATATGGAGTGACGCAATACATCAAACCAAATTTTAAAGAATAAACTACAAAATCGTATTATTATTAATAACATTATGACAGTATAAATATATATATATATATATATACTCTACATAGTCATAGTCTTATTCGGTAGCCTAATCATACTGTTGTGTCTTGCTTTTATTGGCTTAATTAAATGTTGTATTAATTACGGACTTAAAAACAACCCAAAAGGCAATAATATCTGCTGATTCGATCGGATCAATGAAATTATTCTATATTCAGGTAGATCCGCTGTGTCCTCTGTCCGCTATAGGGACAAACTAATAGACTTTTTGGTGAGCATTACTTAATATTTGTCTAGTTATTGTTTGGCCGTTTTCCATGATCCTGCCTTCGTGGGGATGCATGTATAATCTATATTAAACAAAGTGTTATACAAATAATTTTGTCTTCAAGAAAGTTCTAAAACTCTAATGACTTATGAGTAATCAGTCACATGCATGTGTATAATTGAGTTATATATATGTATATGCAGCATATGAAGCGGCAGGCGAAGGCAATGTGGTAGATAAAAGAAGGTACTAGTAGCATAAAGCCATAAATCAATTTGAAAAAGTAAACAAGAAGTTTGAATCATTCAGTCACATGGTGTTTACATTGACTTGTTACTTGTATGTTATTGATATGGTAGTTCCATACTTCTCATCTCTTGTGTGAAAAACAACTTATCATATACATGTGGTAAAAACTTGTTTTTTAAAGGGGCATATTGGTCATTTGACTGTAAAAAAAGTTAAATATAATATATATATATATATATATTTATATAAGTGTACTCGTTCTCTCCCGCTCTCTATCTCTTCTCATAAGATGGTCAGAGCTAGCCTAGCCTCTATCTCTTCTCATAAGATGGTCAGAGCTAGCCTAGCCTCTGGTCTGTTGATCGCTCGGCGTGAGCTCGTCGCACTGCCAGGGTGCCCTGTTGCCGGTCCCATAAAGTCGCTAAGCTCTCTCCACTGGAAAATATTATTGTTGGTCATTTGGAGCTTTTTGTCACTGACATTGTTTCTGGCCATTTCAGCTCACATTCTTAGGCTCATTAGACTCTCATTGAGAGGAAGATCTAGGTATATATATCGTGACTCCATTTTACCTAATTTGAAAATTGCCATTTTTGGGTGTTTTGAGTTTTGAATTTTAGTTTTCGATCCGACTGTTAGATTTCATTTTTGTTGTCATTTTTTGAATGTACTCAGAAAATGGAGAAATTTGATATATATATATATAGGTTGCCAATCCAATAGGTATTTTTTTTCCTTACCTATGGATAGGTATTTTTTTTTTAGCCGTTGGATCACCATCTAATGGTGATCCAATGGCTATAATGAAGTGCATGAAAAGACGTGTATCATTAATGTTCTTTCTCTCTCTTACTTTTTACAATAAAAAAATATATGTGCTAAATTTTCATTGGCCAAATTGATACCTATGCATAGGTAAAAAAAAAAAATACCTACTGGATTGGTGCCCATATATAAATATATAAATATATATATATATATATATTTTTTTTTTTTTTTGAATTTACACATATTCTACGTACTTTATTAACTGCCCACTGCCCCTAGATTCTGAATATGGCTACTAAAATTTGTTTTTGAAAAACACACACAAAAACACATTTTTTTTTTTAAGGAAAATAACACAGACATTTGTATAAAAAGAGTAATTTCAGAATGGATACTACTAGTCATTCGACCCAGTTTACTAATTTCTTAATATCACTTGACATAGCANTATATATATATATATATATATATATATATATATATATATATATATCAACTATATTTAGTGACCAGCACAAAAATCAATATCTAACGGCTTAGATTGTGTCTAGTTTTGTGTATCACCGGTTCGGTATTAGTCCGGATCTAAATTGGTCGAGTTATATATCTAACTTAATTATCTTGGATATTAGGAATTCGATGGAGAATTTCACTCATTGATTTGAAGCTCTATTGAGAAGTTTGTATTTCCTAAGTGAGCGATTGAGGGCTTGGAATTGGTTCTCGACCCTTCTAATGATCGTCTAATCAATACCTTAAGCGTTCAATAGCGTGGTATCACTATTCTAGTAAGGTAGTGATTCAGTTGCCTCTCTTTTATGTCGTTTTTGAATAAAACTTATTTTCTATAACATATGAGAACAAATGTGATCTTAGAACTTTTAAATATTTGTGATGGAATTGAATAGTATAATTTGTATATTAGAATGCTCTGGGACTTTTCTGAGTACAGGTTACATTTGGGATATGTTAAAATAGGGATGTTATGCTGCCCATTTTTCTACAAAATATGATTAATCATTTTATTAAAAACCGGAGTATCATTTGAATTTAAATTACTACATAGTTATTTTTACTCATCAATTCAGAGTACACGTGTCATAAGATCACGCATAAGTACCAAGTTAGCATCATAAGGTTTTTATAGTGCGGCATTGCGACCCCACCAATAATGTAGAATCTGTGAACTTGCGCAGGATATTTCTTCTGATTACCTCTTCATTTGGCAAGCATAAGCAATGCTATTGCCTCTCCAGATTTGGTAAGTGACACACGAGTGTCCTCTCCAGTTATGGGTTAGATGTCAAGTAGGCTATATAGCACATATAGTGCCAACACTCTGGTTTCCATTGATGAAAGATAATGAACTCATGAGCATGAATGGATTTGTATTATATATTTGTAGACTGATTGATTTTCAGATATCATGTTTTTCGTATATCTCTATATATATATATGTGTATACGAACTATTGGTTTTGGATAATATATTTTTATACCTATATATATATATACATAGTTATATGTATATACATATACGGACTATTAGTTTTGGAAATAAATATGTATAAATATATACCTATGATTTTTGCAAAAAAAAAAATGGTGTTTTGGACTAAACGGACTATGTAGGGGCTTTCCATCACTAAAAAGACTTTCAAATGAGGTAACAATTTTCCTACTGAGCTTTTGAGCTCACTCCCTTTTATTTTTTCCTTCCTTTTAGGTGATTACTCATTTGAGTCAGTTACCTTGATAGCCAAATAATTCGTTTGGTTTACGTTGCGGTCTTATTCCTATTCTCTTCGATTGGTTCTCATAACTTATTCTATTCTTTTCATTTCTAATTGTTTAGCCAAGTTTGTTGTTTATGCTAAGTGAATGTATAAGGATGTATTTACTACTATTTGAGGATTTGGTATATAAATGAGATACTATAGTTCTCAAAGAGCATATTTTTAAAGTTTTAAGTACTTAAAATTTTGAAAAAAAAAATTAAGTTAAATTTTAAACATTCGGGCTAAAGATTTGAAAAATCTATTAAATTAACATTGTATTTCTCTTAAGCTAAAATTTGTTTAACTTAACTATGTTTTCCTGATATTAAATCGATGTACTTATTTTTATAAATTAAACTAAATATGGACCCTCTTTTTTATATAGAATTCTTAATGATTCGAGGACTAAAATGAAAAATCTAAATACTTGTTTTCTTATAAACTTGGCAAATTTTTTATTTATCTTTATTTACACTCCAAATTACCCAAAATAATGGCTTTGGATTTTGGATCGTAACATGTGACTATATTAAGAATATGCATATAGTCTCTTCAGTTTTTAAATTTTTATTCTTTTATAAAAGAAAATTACCCTCCTATTTATGTCAAAATTATACTGAGATTCATTGGACTAAAAGTGATTATAGTAACAACGTCTAAGGCTACAGAAATGACCGAAAAACCAGCAAATTTTCACCACTTCCGTATATCACTTTTTTCAGATTTTAATTTGAACAATTAATTGTGGTTTGATAGAATGAAATTATAACTACATGAAAAATAATGGTCAAAATATGTGTTTGGATGGCTTTCCATGAAGCTCTTCCGAGGAGGATTAATTTGTTGAAGAGGAATGTCAGCTGCTTGATTTGGTGCTCCTGGTCTGGTGCAAAGAAGCCGCAAATACTTCTTTTCATGCTCTGTGATACTGTCCTTTTATTTCTCAAGTCTGGGATTTATTATGCTCTATTTGGTCAAGCCTATCTCAATCCAATGGTTTTACCTTTGGCTCTCTCTGCATTTTTGCTGCCCAAAATTCATCCTTGAAAAATTTGGAGATTTTTTGTTGTATAGTATGGAGCATGTGGGGTGCAAGGAATAGATTGGTATTTGATAATTTGGCATCTTCATCTATTCAAATAGTGGAGTCTGGTAGTCGAATATTGTCCCCATGTGCAAGCTGGTGTCTGTGTTTCTACTCTTGTCGATCCCCGTTTTGTACCACCAGGTGAAGGGAATTTAAAGCTAAATACATATGCCTCTTTCTTTGAGGGTGCTGCATGTTTCAATGCTGTTATAATGAATCACTTGAGCCAAGTTGTCTTTTGGGCTTATGGGATGTATGATGGTGCTCTATGTGCACTAGGCTGAACTCATGGCTATTCTTGATGAGCTCTATTTGGCCGGTTCTTGTCATATAGTTGTTGAGCTAGTTGAATACGATGCACTTTTAGCTGTTCAAGATATTAAGTCGTGTGCTTTTGATTCTTGTGATGGTGTTTTAGTAGAGGATATTGTTGTTTTTGATTTACTCTCACGTGTTGGAGTTGGCATTAACATGGTAGCGCACACTCTTAACTTCTTTAGGGTTAGGATCTATTTCTACTGTTCTGTTTCTGGGCATAGAGCGAGTTTACCCATTGTCTTATTGACGTCGTAAATGATGATTTGCCCTGCTAATAATAATTCCCTCGGAGGATCCTTTTCAAAACCCAAAAAAAAAAAAAAAAAAAAAAAAAAAACTCAACTTATTGTGTCCAAGTCATTATTTTATTATACTATCTTTGTATTATTTATTGTTTGATTTGACGTGGAGCAATTTTAGAAAATCCCAACTATGATGATTTCCTATCGGTATATGTGGAGGTCCCTTTTATAATCGTCAATTTGAGTCCATTAAAAAAAAATTATATTAGTCCAAATCCTTGTAAATGTTTAAATATATCATATACAAAAAAACTAAATTGAAATTAGATCTACTAAAAATTTTAATTTTAGTTCAAATCCATTAAAATTATATTTTAATAAAAAAAATGAATAAATTGACGAAAGGGCGAGTAAGAAGATCAAAGAAATTGTAAATAAAATAATGGCAGCTATCACAAACTTTAAACTTATATTAGTATACAACTATATATATTATTAGTCTTGTATGTTTTAAAATTCTAATTGAATTATTAGTATATAATAAAATAAATAAAATTAGAGTATGTATACTCAAAGAGGGGTCTTGGTAGGACACTCAACCGAACCAATCCTGCCCTAATAAATATTAAACAGAGTATTCCCACCTCGTGCCATGCACGGTGAAAACTCTCCCCCATTCAAGCCACTTCACGGTGGTGCATCTTTTAATTTAATGAAATTAACATCCCTCAAATTTGAGTAGTAAATGGAATATATGTGCAATAGTTTTGAGTTTTAAGGGTATTAATGCAAATAATTCGTCCAAGTTGTGTCACTAGAATTTCGACAAAAAAAATATGGGGTTTTAATGTAATTTTTGAAACAAAGAAAAACAAGAAGCATGAGATAGGGCAAGCTTCTCATTCGCCCAACAACCCGAGTACCCAATTCACTTTGTAATCCCTATATCTCTTGGTTTTTGAGTATTTGTAAGAAATAGCTTCTTTTTTTTTCCCCCCTTTTTTTTGGGTTCTTTTACGAAAATATAGGCTTGAAGTCAAAAAAAATTGAGGAAATTAGATTTTTTATGGTAAAATTCTCAAAAAAATGTGAAAAATCTCAGATTTTCAAATTGTTTAAAAAATCTCAAATTTGATTAGGAAAATACCATTTTTGAAATCATTTAGAAAAATATCACTTTTTATTAATTGATAAGATAATTGAGCTAACTTGGTTGGTTACTTCAGGTAAATACCCAAAGTAACTAAACTAGTTATCTCAAATATCACTGAAGAATACCAATTTTGAAGAAAAAGTAATATTTTTCTAAATATTTATTAAAAATGACAGTTTTCAAATATTTTTAAAAATGATATTTTTCTAAATCAATTCGGATTTTTTCAAAAAATTAGTCATCCAGGATTTTTTTTAGTTTTTAACACTATGGGCTTGGATTCCTGTAAGAAGCCATTTGAAAAATCCTGAATAAGCTGAATTTTTTAAAAAAGGATTAATTTAAAAAAATCACTTTTTAAAAGTGTTTTAGAAAAATAATATTTTTAATAAATATTTAGACATATGCAAATTTTTTTTCAATATTGATATTTTCCAATAATACTCATAGTGACTAGTTAAGTTACTTTTAGGCAACCGATCTAGTCATTTTAGGTAATTGTTTAAGTTTTGTGAGGTAACTTGATTAGTTATTTCAAATATCTCATTAATTAATAAAAAATTATATTTTTTTATTTACTTTCAAAAGTGGTATTGCTCTAATTAAAATCCTGAATTTTCCAAACAACTTCAAAATCTGGGATTTTTTAATTTTTTTTGAAAAATATCCATATAACAAATCAAATTTCCTCTTTTTCAAACAAAAAAATTAGCCAGGTCTTTAATTTTTTTTTTTTTTTGTAAAATTTTGCGAGGTAATGTCAAATTTCCTCTGTTTTTTTTTTTTTCATTTCATTTTAACAAATAACTATTGTTTATGTATCAATATATCAATATTTCAACTTTATATTAAAAATTCTAACAAGTAAGTTTTTTTTTTTGAAAAAGTACTTATTATATACAAAAAATAATGTATTCGGCGATTTTGTAATTTGATTTTCATAAACTCAGCGACTTTAAATAATTTCTAAAAAAAGAGACACTTCCTAAAATTGGCTATTTTTCCAAGAAGTCCTTAATTTTTGTTTTTGTCCCCACTCAGTTGAATCTCTTTGCCTAATAGTATTTCCTCTGTATTTTTCTCTTTCATTTTTAAGGATCCTTCTATTATGAAGGAATACCTAAACACATAAATTTATGTGGTTTTCTCCTACTTGAATGTAGATTTATTAGTCCTTCATTTGATTATAGAATATAATTATTTGATTAATTGTATATACTTTATAGTGATCGTTATTAATTGTATATACTTTATAGTGATCGTTCATCTGTAATTCAATTTTTGAATTGGATTTATTAGTCGAGAAATTATTTTTTATCCAAGAACAAAATAAATAGATAATATTAGTTTAAATTCAAAATTTGAACATATAGTTAGTTAAAATCATAGCAAAACCTAGGTACACATTTAAATTTGATTAAAAGTTAAATTAATAAATAACATTTTGAGGACAAAAAATAAGAAGGAATAAGTTTCAAACTCTCATTGGCTTAGAACGATTTGAGTATTTATAAGAAATTTCCTCTTTCTCTAGAATAAACCGTTTAATAATTTTATTTTGATAAATGACCTTTTTAGTTGATCTATTTTTTAAAAAATAAATCAATTTTTTAAAATAAATTTATATTATACAAAAGAAACCAATATTTTCTTTCCCTATTAAATATGAAAAGGCCGTTTTTTAAATAACCATTTGACCAATCCTAGCCTAATCATTCGTCAATAATTAATATTTAATAGGGAAAATGTCATTAAGTGTGTTTCATATATTTATTTACTTATTATAAATTTTATCAAAACTCCACCCCACGTATCTGCAAAATATGGAAAAAAAAAGTATTTAATTTGATTTTTTTTTATTATAGCAAAGCCTTGCAGTTTTATTATTTTTGAAATCTAACTTGAATCGAGAAATTAATATAAAATGACAAAATTACTCTTAAGAGAGGGTACATTTAGGCTGTGTATTATATTTACCATGTGTTTGCAGATATACCCTGTACAGATAGATAGAGTTTTGAAATATTATATCAATTATTACGCCATTTAAAAAAAATCAAATATTACTAAGAAAATAGTATAAATTTTTCTAAAATTAGTCTTTACCTCTGTAAATTTAGCATTTGTCTTCTCCCTCCTAAATTTATAAAATTTAAAGTATGCCCCTTTAAGCGTTGAGTTAAACCATGTCTACAATTCAATATTTGCTTTTTGCCCGGCTGGATTCAATTCCAGGCTCTGTCGGGTACATCACAATAGTTCTAGAAAGAAAGAAATAAAATAATTAAATGTGACAAAATAACTTTTATAATTAGTGTGGGACCCGTTCTTAAATCATACACTACGTAGACGATTAAGTGGCAAAATAAGTCACAAGCAAGGTATACTGTTCAACACATGTCCAGAGTGACCGATTAAGAGCCACGTGAGTCGCATGTGGTACCGCATAGGCCAATGGGCTGTCCGAGACTAAGGCCGAACCCATCCCAGACCCTGGATAGATTCGGCCCAGTCCGATTCTTACCTCGACAGCTAAGGGTCGAGAGCCTCAAGGGTCTTCCGCCAGAATACCGTGGGAAGCAGCTCACCGCTCCAGACCTAAACAGAGCATTTAATGCGAACCTGGGTAGGTGCGCGCATTGGGCACGTCGTCCTGACAGAACAGCGGCTTGTCAAAATCTCATCCCTGAGAGACTGGAATCGTAAGGGATGGCGGAAAACAGGCCGTGACAATGCAAGGGAGGTCACGGTAATCACGACCCGTGATTTCTGGAGTAAGTCATAATGGAAAAAAGGTACTCGATTTTAGGATTGAGAGCCAGAAAAGCTCTCAGTTCCAGGATTATATATATAAGCCTTGTTTCCTCCCTAAAGGGAGATAGAGAGATATATAATATACAAAAAAAACGTTTACAGAGAAAAACTAAATCCTTGTTATTCAGTCTCAGGGATAAATCACTGACTTAAGTATCATAGAGTCTTTGCAGGTGGCCACCCCCGCCTCTCCGTCTCAGCCTGAAGCTAAAGGCATTCTAAGATAGCAAGGATACGTGGACAGTTGGTGGATACAACGTCAGTAATTCAGAAACACGTGAATAGCTGGTAAGAACAGCACCAACAGTTTGGCGCTGTCTGTGGGAAACAGTTTAGCACGAGAGAAGAAACAGGAGTCTCACGATCGTACTCTCCCCGAACAAAAGGCCATACAACGTCGAATGGCACCCTCAAGAATGACAACCAAGAGCACACGTCTTGATGCCGAAGGGAGCTCCCGGGAAGCACGACTAGGTCTGGAGTAAAAACAAGACCAAATGCTTGCCGCCCTGGCAGAAACAAACCGGAAGACAGAGATGGCCCACGAGGCCATCCTGAGTTTAAAAGACAAAGTCGTAGAGGTGCGCAGAGATAATGCCCACCTCGAAGAGCTGCTGGCAAGCGAAGTCAGGAGCGGGCGAATGGAGGACTTTGATGAAGAGGTCCAACAAGAGTCCGGGTGTTAACCGCCGATAGAAGTTCCCGCCCCATCCAGGTCGCAGATGCAGGGGGAGCGGCAGAACCAGACAAGGCCTTTCTGGACCAGAGCAATGTTAGACAGAAGGCACCAGGAAAGCCCAGTAGATGTACTTCCCGACTGGAAATAAGAAATGATGGCAGAACTAAGTAAGAGGCTCGGAGCCCATCACAGCCAGACCCCCGATGATCTGGCAGAGCAGACCGTGCGAGGAATCAATCGGACAGCCTTCGCTGATTGGATCCAGTTAGAGCCCAAGTCGAAGGACTTCACAATCTCAACCTTCAGACCATTCGAAGGAAAGACTGACCCCCTCAATCACATATACCACTTTCAACAGAAGATGGCCTTGGAGACCAGGGACGAGGCTGTGACTTGCAAAGTCTTCTCCACCACCCTGGCGGGGCCGGTACTGCTGTGGTTCAGACAACTCCCGGAGAAGTCCATAAAAGGATTTGAAGACTTTTGCAATCTGTTCTTAAAGCAGTATGCAGGTGTCCAGAAGCAGTAGAAAACCATGCGAGACCTCGACCGGTTGGAGCAATCTGTGAGTGAGTCTCCAAGAAAATCAACATGCCGATCGACGTGATCTACCTCTAGAACAGGGACAGGGGCCTTTTGCTAAATGAGGTCTGGACATCGTCGGAGAACTCCCCAGAAGTCCAAGGGGAAAAAGGTATGTCCTGCTGGCCATTGATTATTTCACTAAATGGGTAGAAGCTGAAGCTTACGTAACCATTAATAAGGCAGACATGAACGTCATTTGGAAAAACATAATCCGCCGGTACGAAATCCCATGAGAGATACACACCGATCACGGCACGTAATTCCAGAACGCGAAGCTAAAGGAGCTGTGTGAGTTGTATGATATAAGGTTTAGCTTCTCATCCGTAAATTACCCTCAGGAGAACGGCCAAGCAGAAGCAACGAACAATGCCATATTTAGCAATATAAAAAAGAACTTGCAGAAGACCAAAGAGGGGTGGTTAGAAGAGCTACCGGCCGTCGTGTAGGCCTATTGAACCACAGAGCGAAGATCAACAAGAAGAACGCCATTCGCCATGGTCTACGAGTCAGAGCTGTGATCCCGACTGAGATTGACCTCCCGACCCTTCACTCCGAAGTGGTAAGAGACGCCTCACTGAACGAATAGCAGCTAAGCTATAACACAGACCTCCTAGAAGAAGCAAGGGACATGGCCCTAGTCCACCTGGCCTCGTATCACCAGCAGGCCAGGTCCTACTACGCGAAGAAGGTTAGCGTTCGTCGATTTAACGATGGAGACTGGGTTTTGAGGGTCAAGACAGGAAACTTCTCGAAGCCGGACTCTAGCTAGGTTGAGCTCTATGAGGTGATCAAGGCGCTCGACAATGATGCATACATCCTAAAAGAACTCAAGACCGGGAAGAGCCTACCAAACACGTGAAAGTTCAACACCTGAAGAAGTATTACATGTGAGATGCGTGCAAATGCTGTAAAACACATATGAATGCTGGTATTATTAGACAGCTTAATTCCAAAACAGGTGAGAGTTTCCGCTCCACGGATCTATGCTTTGGATTGTTGTGCAAAAGGGTCTGCCCACAGTACCAGATCCCACAGACCATTCGCACGAAAAATCGTACTGCGGGGATCATGTCGCTTGCCGACGTCCCGAGAAAACGTACGAAGAGGAAAGAGCTACGCAACCAAAAACTTGCCAGCAGACCTCATAAAAATCATACTGCGAGGATCACGTCGCTTGCTGACGACCCGAGAAAATGTACGAAGAGGAATGAGCTGCGCAATAAAATGCTTACCAGCAGACCTCATCAAAAATCATACTACAGGGATCACGTCGCTTGCCGACAACCCAAAAAAACATACGAGGAGGAAAGAACTGTGTAATAAAATGCTTGCCATTAGACCTCATCAAAAATCATACTGTGGGGATCACGTCACTTGCCGACGACTTGAGAAAACGTACAAAGAGGATTGAGCTGCGCAATAAAATGCTTGCCAGTAGACCTCATCAAAAATCATACTGCGGGGATCACATCGCTTGCCGACGACCCAGAAAACGTACGAAGAGGATTGAGCTGCGCAATAAAATGCTTGCCAGTAGACCTCATCAAAAATCATACTGCAGAGATCACGTCGCTTGCCGACAACCCGAGAAAACGTACGAAGAGGAATGAGCTGCGCAATAAAATGCTTGCCAGCAGATCTCATCAAAAATCGTACTATGGGGATCACGTCGCTTGCCGACGACCCGAGAAAACGTACGAAGAGGATTGAGCTACGCAATAAAATGCTTGCCAGCATACCTCATCAAAAATCGTACTGCGGGGATCACATCGTTTGCCGACGACCTGAGAAAACGTACGAAGAGGAATGAGCTGCGCAATAAAATGCTTACCAGCAGACCTCATCAAAAATCACATTACGGGGATCACATCGCTTGCCGACGACCCGAGAAAACTTACGAAGAGGAATGAGCTGCGCAATAAAATGCTTGCCAACAGACTTCATCAAAAATCATACTGTGGGGATCACATCGCTTGTCAACGACCCGAGAAAATGTACGAAGAGGATTGAGCTGCGTAATAAAATACTTGCCAGCAGACCTCATCAAAAATCGTATTGCGGGGATTATGTCGTTTGCCGACAACCCGAGAAAACGTACAAAGAGAAAAGAGCTGCGCAACCAAAAACTTGCCAGCAGACCTCTTAAAAAGCGTACTGCGGGGATCACATCGCTTGCTGACGCCCGAGAAAACATATGAAGTGAATTAGCTGCGCAATAAAATGCTTGCCAGCAGACCTCATCAAAAATCATACTATGGGGATCACGTCGCTTGCCGACGACCCGAGAAAACATATGAAGAGGATTGAGCTGCACAATAAAATACTTGCCAGCAGACCTCATCAAAAATCGTACTGCGGGGATCACGTTGCTTGACGACAACCCGAGAAAATGTACGAGGAGGAAAGAACTGCACAAAAAAATGCTTGCCTACAGACCTCATCAAAAATCATACTGCGGGGGTCACGTCGCTTACCAACGACCCGAGAAAATGTACGAAGAGAAATGAGCTGCGCAATAAAATGCTTGCTAGTAAACCTCATCAAAAATCATACTGTGGGGATCACGTCGCTTGCCGACGCCCGAGAAAACATACAAAGAGGATTGAGCTGCGCAATAAAATGCTTACCAGCAGACCTCATCAAAAATCGTACTGTGGGGATCACGTCGCTTGCTGATGACCCGAGAAAATGTACGAAGAGGATTGAGCTGCGCAATAAAATACTTGCTAGCAGACCTCATCAAAAATCGTACTGCGGGGATCACGTCACTTGCTGATGACCTGAGAAAACGTACGAAGAGGAATAAGCTACGCAATAAAATACTTACCAGCAGACCTCATCAAAAATCGTACTGCGGGGATCACGTCGCTTGCCGACGACCCGAGAAAACGTACAAAAAGGATTGAGCAGCACAACAAAATGCTTGCTAGCAGATCTCATCAAAAATCGTACTGCGGGAATCATGTCGCTTGCCGACGACCTGAGAAAACGTACGAAGAGGAATAAGCTGCGCAATAAAATACTTGCCAGCAGACCTCATTAAAAATCGTACTGCGGAGATCATGTCGCTTGCCAACGACCCTTGAAAACGTACGAAGAGGATTGAGCTACACAATAAAATGCTTGCCAGCAGACCTCATCAAAAATCTTACTGCAGGGATCACGTCGCTTATCGATGACCCGAAAGGACATATGAAGGGTAGTAGTCTACCCGTTGGAAGCAAACCCTCCCCTGGGGGCACCTTAGCTACGCACAAGCCAAAGGCAAATGGGACTAGGGTCTATCCGTTGGAAGTAGATCCTCTTCAGAGAGCGCCTAAACTACGCATGAGTAGGAAGTTAACGAAACCAAGGCCTACCCGTTGGAAGTAGGTCTGAGCAAGACTAAGTGCGAAAGCAGAAACTACAACTAAATTCTGTTTATTATTGCTTAGATTACAGGATGCGTGGTCGATACAGACGCGGACCCAATGTCTCTATTTGTAAGGAGCAGGTCTTGGGTGGACTCGCAAGGACACGTCGGAGTGGTAACACCATGTTCGCTCCCGAAAAGAGCCAAGCCCATGCCTCCTCCTCTGAAGTGACAAGTCCAAACAGTTGTCGACCAATCCTTAGAGCTGGTTCCTAACGTGTTCCCATTTAGGACCGGAAATACGATTTCTCCACTTGATGGATACAAATCCATCAAATAGGGAAATAGGGACAGTTATGGGACCCGTTCCTAAATCATACACCACGTAGATGATTAAGTAGCAGAACAAGTCACAAATAGGGCACACCATCTGACACGTGTCCAGAGTGACCAATTAAGAGTCACGCGAGTCGCATATGGTACCGCATAGGCCCATAGGCTGTCCGAGGCCAGGGTCGAACCCATCCCAGACCCTGAATGGATTCGGCCCAGTCCGATTCTTACCTCGACAGCTGGGGGTCGGGAGCCTCAAAGGTCTTCCGCCAGAATCCCGTGAGAAGCAGCCCACCGCTCCAAACCTAGACAGAATATTTAATGCGATCCTGGGTAGGTGCGCGCATTAGGCAAGTCATCCTGATAGAACGGAGGCTTGTCAAAATCTCACCCCTAACAGGCTGGAGTCGTAGGGGACAGCGGAAAATAGGCCGCGACGATGCAAGGGAGGTCACGGTAATCATGACCCGTGATTTCTGGAGTAAGTCATGATGGAAAAAAATACTCAATCCTGGGATTGAGAGCCAGAAAAGCTCCTAGTTTTAGGATTATATATATAAGCCTTATTTCCTCCCTAAAGGGAGATGGAGAGATATATAATATACAAAAAAACGTTTACGGAGAAAAATTAAATCCTTATTGTTCAGTCTCAGGGATAAATCACTGACTTAAGCATCGGAGAGTCTTTGCAGGTGGCCACCCCCGCCTCTTCGTCTCAGCCTGAAGCTAAAGGCATTCCGGGATAGCAAGGATACGTGGACAGTTGGTGGATATAACGTCAGCAGTTCAGAGACACGTGGACAGCTGGTAAGAACAACACCAACAATTAGACAATGAGATAATGATGATGTGAATGTGATTAACTTCAAAAGAAAAGCAAAATAGATTTTGGCTCAAAACAATATTAAAAAATTTATACATACATTCTTTTTTTTTTTCAAACACATACTCTTTTTCATTAAATTAAATAAGTTAGAATTAATAATATAATTCTTCATATAAATAGGTTAGAATTAATAACATAATTCTTCATAAATAAAGCATCAACCATGTCTTTTAAGTCCGATTCAGATATGTTCCGATTCAGATATGTTTCTTATTGATAGCACAAGCAAATTAAAGTCATGCTTTGGAAATTTGCAACTAACACGACCTACAATGTCAATAAAAAGAGACGAAAAAACTAGGTGAATGACCAATTTTTTAAGTTGATTTAAGTAGATATCCATATTATAAAAATTATAGCTAAATGTAAGATGTTTATATCTTTTAAAACTTCATTTGTGGAATATGTTGTACTTTTATTTTTGTCATTAAATAAATTAGATATTTAGTTGTAAATTTTTAAACTTGGTCATATATATTTAGTTTTAGGCTAAAAAAGTGTCAAATAACTAGTCAGCCAAAAAGAGTTAAATTATTCTTAGATTTGATATCTCTCAATTTATCCTTCGTCTAGCTAATTTTTCCATTTCCCTAATTAAATTGACCTGAAAGGTCATATTCAAAGGAGATTTCCAGATTTACAAAAATCAAAAGATTTTGTTAAAAATACAAAATACAAAGGACATGTTTGTTTCATCTATTTCATTCTATTCAAATCTATTGGAATATGTGTTTATTTCAATAATTTCAATTTTTTCAATCAAATGATTTTTTGTAATAAATGTTTGTTTTAACGATTCATTTTTTCTATTCTAATAGTTTATTAGTCACACCAACTATTAAAATGAGGTTTTTATATCTTGAAATTAGAATGGAGCCTAAAAGATATTTTTGAATGGTTCATTCTAATGTCTTCTATTCTAATTACAACTTATTCCACTTTATTTTAGTTCAAATATCTCACATCCCAATTATAACTCATTCCACAATTTTCATTTAAATACACTCGTACAAATGAGTGAACCAAATGGGCCAAAATTTTTTTATGATATTTTGGTATTAAAAGATACAAAATTAAAAGATAAAATAAATATGATGCCTAATACCACGTATATAAGTTATGTGGAATTGGGCACCGATAACCATCACATAATCTTTCTAGAATAACTTTTTCTGGATTAGTAAAAAAATTTCACCACTTTTTTTTTGCGAAAAAATTGCTCAAAACATAGGTCGAAATGGTCAAAAGAAAGGTCAAAATTTTCTCATAGTCTTGAAGTAGTCATTAAATAAATAAGAATGCTAAATGTAATATTTTTTATACTTTCTAATTTTATTGTTTATTGTATGAATTCTACTTTTGTATTTTTACAATATAACAAATTATAATAAAATTTACGTGTCAAATAGTAAAGATAAAGATCGTAAAAAAAAAAGAAAAGTGTATTTAGCATTTTTAGTAATTATTTTTTAAAAATAAAAATAAAAGGTCAATTTGAGCCCAAATTTTGCTAGTCGGTCCTTTTCCCGGATGCAAATACTTTTTTCAGAAGTATGTGTTCGGGTGAATATGTATTTTGGTGTGCTAACTTTGTCGGTATTGATCTACTATTTAACAGACGAATGTGATTTTGTTCACTCAAACGCCATGGTATACATTCATTCGGTTGATCTCTTATATATACTATTTAACAAACGAATGTGATTTTGCATGGTTTGTAATTTGCATGGCTCTTGGCTATGAAAGAATTTAAAAGGGGGAAAAAGAAGATAAGGAAAATACAAGATTTTAAGCGAAAATGGAGAGTTGGAGACGGATTTTTCAGATTAGTCTATCCTAGACCTCTCTACAACTCATTTTAATGATCAGTTTTAACTATTTAAAACAATCTTCGAATGTGTTTATAACGTTTCTAATTACGTACAAGCGTCCTTTTCGTTTGAATTTGAAATGAGCAAACACAATAAAAAGAGACAAATGAAAAAGAACCCCAAAAGGGACATTCTATGCCTACATTTCATAATCTTTACCTTTTCCTTTACAAAACATCATTGATCACGTATTTTCCCATAGTCTATTCCTTCTTTTGTTTCTACTGGTTCATATATACAAAATTAACAATCTATATTTACAAAATATATCCCACTTTCTTTTTACACCCTAAAAAAAAGATCATGACTAAACTTTAGTACGTACCATAGAAAGATAACACCTCGCATGAACATCTATCTAATCTTTTAACTCCACTTATAAGCATCTATAAAACTTTTCATCTAGAAAACTAAACCATATCCCATTACTAGTTTTTGTCTCTTACAAAGATTATATCATCAAATCAAATCAAACTCAATCTAACACTACATTGCCATGAATAAATTAGTTTTAACTGAAATGGGTCTTCTTTGTTTCCTTCTTATGCATCTATTTGGCCTCTCAAGTAAATTTACCAAAAATCACCATTTATGCAAATTTACACTTACCTTTCTTTAAGTCTCTAATACATGCCATTTCTTCTCCATCTTGACAGGTGCCAAACTCTCGAGCAAAATCGGCGTAAACTACGGCCAGCTCGGGAACAATCTGCCATCGCCACACGAGTCAATTGAGCTCATCAAATCCTTGAACGCAGGTGGAGTCAAGCTCTATGATGCCAACCCGGAAATCCTGAGACTCCTCAAGGGTACGAACCTCCAAGTCTCAATCATGGTTCCAAACCATGAAATCTCCATTATAGCTTCCAACCAGAGCAGAGCTGATGAATGGGTCCAAAACAATGTCCTCCCTTACTACCCGCAAACAATGATTCGATTCCTACTAGTCGGAAACGAAGTCCTCAGCTACAATTCGGACCAAGATCGAAGAATGTGGCTTGATTTAGTGCCCGCCATGAACAACATCAGAAGCTCTCTCGGAGCTCTGAACATCCGAAACATCAAAGTCGGGACCCCGCTCGCCATGGACGTTCTTCAGTCGACTTTTCCGCCCTCGGACGGAGCCTTCCGATCGGATATTTCCGGGTCCGTAATTCTCCCAATGCTGCAATTCCTCAACAGAACCAAGTCCTTCTTCTTCATCGACGTCTACCCTTACTTCCCCTGGTCCGCGAACCCAGCCGAAATCCACCTCCATTTCGCATTACTCGAACGGAACACTACCTCCCAATACGAAGATCCCGGGACCGGATTGGTCTACGCCAACCTGCTCGACCAAATGCTCGACTCTCTCCTCTTCGCCATGGCGAAGCTAGGGTTTTCAGAGATCCCAATTTTGATCGCCGAGACCGGGTGGCCCACCGCGGGCGACGTCGAGCAGCCCGGAGCCAACATCTTCAACGCCGCGACCTACAACCGGAACCTTATCCAGAAATTGACCGCCAAACCCCCAATCGGAACCCCGGCCCGGCCCGGGACCGCGATCCCGGCGTTCCTGTTCGCTCTCTTCGACGAGAACCAGAAGACCGGACCCGGGATCGAGCGGCACTGGGGGTTGCTCCGCCCCGACGGGACCCCGGTCTACGAGATCGACCTCGCCGGGAGGCGGCTGGCCAAGGGGTACAGGCCGCTGCCGGAGCCGGAGAACAACGAGCCGTACATGGGGGAGGTGTGGTGCGTGGCGGCGAGGGGGGCGGCCGCGGAGGAGCTGCGGTCGGCCCTGAGGTACGCGTGTGAGGAAGGGGAGGGCGCGTGCGAGGCGCTCGAGCCCGGGCGGGAGTGTTACGAGGCGTTCTCGGTGAGTCGGCAGGCGAGTTACGCGTTCAGCGCGTACTGGGCCAAGTTCCGGAGTCGGGGAGCGAGTTGCTACTTCAATGGAGTCGCCCAACAGACCACCAGAGATCCCAGTAAGTTTTTATTTTTATTTGAGCTCTCTCTTCTTTTTGTCTAGTCTGCACCCTCACGTGTCTGTGCACGTGCGGGCCATATTAACTCGTTGATTGGATCAATGATTTTTATTTTGATTTTCTAAAATAGTACTTTATAAATTAAATTTTAATATCGTAGAAATGTGTAGCCATGTTGGTGGTTATATCTGAAGTTTATAAGAAACTTCTTATCCATGATATTTGCCTATTTAATACCTTCGCTATTTACCACCGTAAATTACACATTGTCATGTAAAATGTAAAACTGCATGTACTTTTTAAAGTCGAGTCTCTTTTTAGATCATGAATGTGTTTTGGTAAAATACTAAATCTCATTCTCATGCGAATTCCATCTTGGTTGGGTATTTTTTTACCTGCCTTTTTCTCCCCCTCCTTTTGTATTTTTGCTAATAAGTTAAACTAATTATGTAACTATTTTCTTAAAGCTATTATTTCCATATTTAATATTTTTCAATTGTTATATCTACATTAAAAATTTGAATATTTTTTTGATTTCACAACATTATTAGGTAGCGGTTGGATGTCCCATTGAATTTTCCTCTATGACTAATTTAACTCTTTTTATTGACATTGCAGGTCGTGGTAGTTGCAAATTTCCAAGCGTGACTCTTTGAAGAGGATTTGCTTCTGCTTATCAATAGAAAACATATCTGGATTGGGCTTAAGATGCAGTTGATGCTCTATTTACGAAGAACTATATTATTAATTCTAACCTATTTAATTTAAAGAAAAACAATATATCTTTGGGAAAAAAAATTATATCTATTTTTCTTTTAATATTGTCATGAGCTAAAACCGGTCTTTTATTGTCCAATTTTAAAGGATGTGTATTAGTTACATTTATTTATTTTTATTTTTTTCTAAATCTATTGTGACCGATATACCCGATGTATTTTAAGACTCGTGTGTTAATGCATGCGGAAACCAATCAAAATATATTTTAACTTTTAACCTTTATGGTTTCTTCAAATGCCAAAGTAGCCAAGTGACCCAATCAAATGGGGGAATTTTTTCATAATACTTTCAAGGATTTTCTTACTTGATCTTTATCCTTTCACAATAAAACCTAAGACCAAGTTTACTAATCCGTAAACGAAATGAGTAGAAAAAAAGTAAAGAAAAAAAATAATGAAACAGGATAAGAAACAATTAATATAGAATGCTATATTATATTTCTCTTTTAATGTGTACCTAATTACTATATAAATACATAATATAGGAAATGCCTTCTCTTTTCTATTTTATTTTTTCTCTACAACAATTAGTAAACATGCCCTCTTATCATCTTTAATATATAGGCTTATATTAATGCTATATTTGGTACATAAAATAGCTTAATGCTATATTTTAGCGCATCAATCTCATTTTTCAGTTTAATGTACAAGCCATGATCATAAATGTTTTTCCTTTTTAAGTTTTTAGTATTTAATAATTAATAAGTTGATTTTGTAATTAGTTAGCCATAAAAAAATGTATTAATTGAATATCGAAAAATGGTTTTATTATTCAAACTTAATTAGTTAAGCATTAAAATTGTGATTTTAAATTTAAAATTATAGGTATAACAATTTCGTAATAATAATATATTTTAATTATACGCCAAATATTACGCATTAAAGGATGATTTTTGCATATTATGCCAAGACTCTGGGGGATGTTGCCCAAAATCAAATCTCTTTTTTCACGTGAAATGAAATGATACTTAAAACAAAAACTATTAATAATTATCCACTTAATTATATCAGAGTTCAGCGTGTTATCTTTGTTGCTTGGTGTCATTTTCCTTTGGTAGATGAATATGGTTTAACTAGATTAGCATACATGACTAATAAACTCATATAATGTAAATTAATTATGCTCTCTAGACCCGGTCTAGACATGTGATGTTTATAAATGATTGGTCCCTCTAAACTTTACTAATCATGTACTCTCTCTCTTACATTAAATTTTCAACCTTTTTTTCACAGAATTTATGAGAAATAGATGGGTAGTAAAACCACAGTATCAAAAGGATTTATTATTTTTATTTTGGTGAGTGTCCATTGATAATAAATAAAGGGGTTTTTGGCATGTATTCAATATACCCTTTAAATTTATCGTGGATTAGCAATGTAACCATAAACTTTTTTTCTTGGCAATTAGCACCTTAAATTTGTAAACTAGTAGTAATTGGCACTATCCTATTAATGGGTGTTAAATTGATAATGGAAGTGATCACGTGACATATTTATAAGGGCATTACAACTAGTATTTTATATTGTCAAACGAGTGAAAAAAAAAAAAAAAGAGATTTTAGAAGGAAAATAGGAAATCTTTTTTTGCTTAGAAATAAAAATAAAAAAATTGAAAATTTCAAAATTTAAACTAATATTCTAGAAGAACAAAATATTACCTAAAATAAACTAAATAAGTTTAACCAGATCAATTTAAATTAAGTACTTTTTATTTTTATTTCTAAACAAAAAAGGATTTCCTATTTTCCTTCTAAAATCTCTTATTTTTTATTTTTTATTTTCACTTATTTAATAATATAAAATATCAATAATGCCCTTAAAAAATGTGTCACATAACAGTCATACGACCAGTTCCGTTATCAATTTAACACCGACTAACAGAATAATATTAATTGCTACTAGTTTATAAATTCAAGGTGTTAATTGCCAAGGAAAAAAAATTTAGGAGCTGTATTGCCAATTCACGATAAATTCAAGGGTATACATGCCAAAAACCCAAAATAAAGAAAAGAAAACTTGACGTCGCTTAACAATGGAGGCCGGGCCAATCACGGGAGAGACGACCGAGTCCGAGACCCACAACAGGCATATGAAGGTGTACGACAGCCATTAATAGAACTAACCCAGCTTTCTTTTCACCAGATACTGAGGAATTTTCTCTCTAAACCATTCCAAGTCAATAAACTCTCATGCTCACAGCTTATTATTTGGACGGACAGTTCAAGATCCAATCACTTTGAAACCAAAAATCACATATACTGTCACTTCTACCTTCTTTGCTATTCTCGTCTCGTCTCGTCTCTCTCTCTCCATATCTGTACTTTAGAGAGAGAATTTGAGCTATAGTGGGAGCTCTGTTGAACCACACTCTAGCTACAGTTTCTTCTTCACAAACAATGGCGACTGTTACCTTAAGAGCGAACCTCATCTGGGTCCGTTCCAATGATCGTGGGCAAGCCCTTCAGTTCCCTCTTTCTCGCCATAACTTCACCAACGGACGCTTTTTCCTGAGAAAATGGGGTGGAAACAGAGCTGGGTCTCTTCCTAATCGTCGATTTCGAGTTTCTTGCCAAATCCAGGTGGTGTTTTGGACACCCTTTTGAGAACTCATTTCAGTTTTTCGTTTTTGATGTTTTCTTGTCTTTAGTGAATTTAAGGTTTGGAAAATCCTTGTCCTTGGTTCTGGGTTCTGGCACGTTTGTTGAATTATGTCGATTTTAGTGTTGTTTGGTGCTAACCCTTTTACGTTGTGTGGCCTTGAAGTCTTGCATATGTTTAGCTCATTAAATGTATGTGAAAATGCGCAGCTGTTTCACTGAAGACAGAGTGAGTGCCGAAAGTGGGTATTGTTTTGAGAATTCCATGCGTATAAAAGATTACTTCCCATTTGTGGAACGTCAGTATATAAAGTTTTAGCTGTCTTAGCTCTGTATCGTGTTTGGATTAGCAAAACAACATGTTTTGATACTTGTACTGATGTTTTGGTCCTCTCGTGTCATGATTTTTCAGCTTGGTAAAGAATTAACTATGATACAAATCAAGCTCACTTTTTTAGTTGTCAAAAGTTTAGGTTCTAGATCTTGGAGCTAGTTCTTACTTGTTTCACCAAAATTTAAATGAAATGAAATTTCTCACCTTTAGATGTGTCCTTCTATATTTGGTAAGTGATTTTTCAACATGTAATAAGAGTGATATATCGGGTTCTCATAATTAATATGACTACAGTTCTTTCTTCTTGATGTTGAGCTAGGTCAGGGATGTTTTCTCTGTATGTGGGCTGGATGGTTTTTATCTGACAGATTACATCAGTCAGTTCAGAGTTCTTGTCCAAGTAGGACATCTTGAAGCAAAAATTATTACTGGTTCTGAAAGACGTGAAATTTATGCCATTTGGTTCGGACATTTGAATGGGAACTTTAAATAGAAATAGTGATATGAATTATAATTAGAATGAGAGACATTTGAAGTGTAATAAAATGGAATGTGTTATAATTAGAACAAATGGAATGTGTTATAATTAGAACAAGAGATATTGAAATATAATATTCAAATACAAGTGGGGCCTCCATTCTCATTCCAAGAAAAAAAAACTATTCCAATAGTTAAAAGTGATTGATGTGACATTTGAATGGAAAAGTTGAATTGTTGAAACAAATACCCATTTGAATGGAAAGCTGGAATTATTGAAACAAACACCTATTCGAACGGAAACGAGAGTGGGAACGGTGAGTATTGGCAAAACAAATGATTCAAATAGCGTGTGATTGATGATTATCATGACCATGCTGATGATGTTGTGAAAACATTAAATTTATGTTCAATGAGCTCGAGTATTTATTTTTTTGTTATCTTATATGCAGTAGGAAACATTGCTAGAGCCTTCTAACATCTATTATGTCCCAAACTTTCTTTTACAGACTGAAGAAATACAGATAAGAAGGTGTTCACCCTTTCTGGAAAGTTCATTGCTGTCAGGTAATTGTGCCTTGGTTTCGGATGAGTGGAAAGCAGTTCCTGACATTTGGAGGACGTCAGCTGAGAAGTATGGTGATCGGATAGCGGTTATGGATCCATACCATGATCCACCTTCAAATCTGACTTATAAAGAGGTTGGATTTCTACTCTATATGCATATGTACTTTCTTGACAAATTTTCATTGTTTCTTTCCTTTGAATGGATGTGCAAAATTATCTCTACCATTGTAAAGCATCTGAAGAACATAATTTGGCCTTGATGCATCATCTCGTGTTGAATCTATTAGGTTGGTAGCTTGTAAAGTCTCTTAGGGTTGAATAGGTCTATCAATGTCACACCAAAACTGCAGAGTTGCTTTCAGGTTTTGTTTTTTCTCATGTCCTGAATAAAATATATGCTAATGAAAATAAAGATCAGTGGCATGAATTTTCTGCTAAAATGAATTTTCTACAAGAATTTAAAAATATTCTGCAGGCCTAATCCACTAACAGAGTAAATTATCATCTAATTTCATTTCTGTTTGATGTTCTGTTCAATGATCAGGAGCCACCTGTTACTGTATTATTTGGCCAATTTATGGTAGCAGTTGGAATTTTTTTTCTTAAAAAAAAAAAATCTCATCCATCGTTATTGTTTTAATTATGTTGTGTCATGTTCCTGTTGCCAGTGGATCTTGTTCTTTCCTTTTCAACTTTATTTGAAAAATAAGTTTACACTTTTTCCACGGCTCTCTTTTGCTTCTTAAATAAGTAACCACATTTTTCCCGCCCTCCCTCTCTCTCTCTCTCTCGCTTCTTTCAAAATTGCAGCTCGAACAGGAAATATTGGACTTCTCTGAAGGCATAAGAGTTATTGGAATAAAGCCAGATGAAAAGCTTGCTCTTTTTGCTGACAATTCATGCAGATGGCTTGTTGTGGATCAGGGTAGGCAGATGTTATCTTTATCATTGTTGTGTGGATGATTAAGGTGTTTTCTCAATCGTTTTATTGCCTACATTATCTAATGTGAGTATTTGTTTATTTGTTTGTCTGTTTGTCATTCTTGAAATGTCTATTTTTGCACAAATATGCAGGTAGATATATCTCTTGAATGTTAGAAATTAACATTAGTTTGACATTGCACCATGTGTTGGTTTTTCTTCATCCATCTTCATGTACCATCTCTGTGAAATTTGAGCAATTCTTTGATTTTAGTCCATCCACTTGCTTGATATTATGCCAATAGCTCAATACTTCTTTATGCATTGAAGACGTATTGCTCACATTTTTCCCTTTTAAAAAGAGATACGAACCACCATATGATATTAGTAATTTGCATCTTCTTAGAAGTTGTAAACTACAAGCTAGGGCCTTTTTTTTTTCGGTGGCATTAGGTGGTCATCATCCAGCTGGTCATCCGGTAAATAATATCACTTTAGTGCATGTACTTGAATATGTAGGGTGTGAAATTTTGCATGTTATTGATGATGAGCCAATTAAATTTCTAAACTGGCCCCAAGAAAAATCTTCCACGCTGAATTTAGCTTATTTGATATTTAATGCACATCTTATTGATCTTAAATTTTTCTTTATGTTTAACTTGTCATTCCATTTTTGCTCTTGGGTGCCTGAATTTTGAGGCTCATTTTCTGTCTCTTATGTTTCTAGGGATAATGACTACTGGAGCAATCAACGTGGTAAGGGGTTCGAGGTCATCAGTTGAAGAACTATTACAAATATATAGTCACTCTGAAAGGTTCGGAAATATGCTGCCCTTAAGGGCAACTTCTGGTTATTTTGAATCTCCTGCCATATCTTAACAAATATGCTATCTATAATCTGGGTTTTTCTTTGAGATTTTTTTAAAAAAATTCAAGCATGAAATAGAGATTCAAATTTATTCCCTATCTGAATGGATGTATAGGATCTTTGCAATCTCAGAGAATATGTTATTTACCTAACAAGAGTCATACTTTGGACGTATCTATTGTTTTAACTTTAAATTTCATGGTTTTCACTTTCTGTTAAAAGTTTTTAGCGAGAATTTTTATCCCTGCTCTTTTCTCCGTTTGTACAAGTTGATTCAAATTTCACTAGAAAACAGTGTGATCAATATGGGTATTGCCTATTTGACATATGCTTATGGGAATTTTATTCTATGTTATTACAGTGTTGGACTTGCTGTTGACAGTCCTGAGTTGTTTAATCGGATTTCAGAAACTTTCCATTCCAAGGCTAACATGCGATTTGTTGTTCTGCTTTGGGGGGATAAATCAAGCTTATCTATTGAGGGAGTTGAAGGGATTCCTGTTTTTAACTACAAAGAGATTATACAGTTGGGACAAGAAAGTCGGAGGGCAATCTCTGATTCTACTGATGTTAGTAAGTCATTCAGCTCAGCTACGTATTTTTCATGATGTCTATAAGTCTTTAATGTTTTTATGCTATATTGTGGACCTTTAAACACGAAAAGTGGCAATAGATCGTTACTTTCATGATAATTTAACATGGTATCAAAGCCTCAACATTCATTGGTACTTGTGCTTGGATTCCTAGTGACCAACCCTTGTTTCAATATAGCATTTGAGTTTCTTTATTGGCTAGGATTATGTGTATGAGAGTGTGGGCTTGAGTCATGTTTGCAAGATAAAAAGTGAGATCTATTTAACCAAATGAAGCTTATGAGATGGTAACATAAGCCTGCAATCTAAGGATGTAGCTTTCTAAGGATCGTTATTCTTTTCTCTCCGATTTATTTTAACCAGTTCTTAGGTATGGCTAGTGAGCATGCAAATAAAAGTTACGTAGATTGTAACCACAACTTCAACTTATTATGTGAGCAATGGTTAATACATATGTTTTACAATGTTTGTTGGTTAATTCTTTCTTGTTCTGTTGGTAAGATATGCGACTCTTTCTTTATCTGGTGAGTGAGGCAAGCAACTTCTGAACCAAGTGTGTGCTTTCAGGGAAATCCTATGTATACGAGGCCATAAACTCTGATGATATTGCTACACTTGTATATACTAGTGGAACAACAGGAAACCCAAAAGGTGTCATGCTTACACATCGAAATCTGTTGCACCAGGTTCATCATTATTCTCTTTTTGGTCTCTTCTGTTTGATTTAGGTGGACTTCTGGCCCTCACTCTCTGGTGGCCTTGATCTCTGTTATAACTTGTATGTTCCTGAGATTGAATGAAGTTTTTCTTCTGAGGAAAACATATAAATATATATATATATATATATATATATCTGAGTCTTTGTCCTTTGCTTTATAGATACAAAACTTGTGGGATATTGTACCAGCTCAAGTTGGGGATAGATTTCTCAGCATGCTTCCACCTTGGCATGCATATGAACGCGCTTGTGAATATTTTACATTCACATATGGTGTTGAGCAAGTGTACACAACTGTGAGAAACTTGAAGGTATGCGTTCTTCTGTTCTTTGATTATTCATGTTCACATGTGATTAGCTTTTGCCTGTAAAAGTTTTGATATCATTTTGAACCAAATACAAATAGGTAAAAGATTATCTTTTGTTCTCTTTTTAGACTGTCTTAATGTGATTCCTCATCAATTTGTGGAAAACTGTTTATTTTTCCACATAAAACTTTGATATCAGCTACCAGTGTATACATACACAAACATATGTATTTGATTATATTTCATTCGTGTGTGTAAGTACATGGGTATGTATTTATTCCTCAAAATTTTTCCCCCTTCTTGGCTGAAACTAATTATCGAATTTCGTAATTCTATGATAGGATGATTTGCGACATTATCAACCGGAATACGTCATATCAGTTCCTTTAGTATATGAGACACTCTACAGGTATGGCCATTTTTAGAAATTATTCTCTTCAAATTGTGTTACCATTTTGAACAAGTCTGTTCTAAAGATTGTGATGTAATAAATTACCTAATCAGTAATAGTTATAAGTTGACATCCAAAAAGAAAAAACTCAAGCGGTGCTGTTACCCATCTCCAGCAAATTTGTTATTAATGAAAAGATCATCACTCTAGAAACTTGAGAAAAAAATGAACAGAATTTAATTGATTAATTGATTACCAAGTAAACACATCTGAAATTGATATAATACCGACTAAAATAACTAATAAATCTTTGACCTAATATTCAAAGTTATCAAAAGATGTGAATAGTTTTGATCAGTAAGCTTATTATAGGATGTAATTATGCGGTCCTTCTATGTTTTTTTATCAGGGCTTCATACTAAAGATTGAAACTCTATCTCGGAGTGAAACTACAATTTGATCCTTTTTAAGGGAAAGTTACACTAGCATTATTGACTCATGTTAATGTTGAAATGACCCCAACCGAAAATATGTACTTTAACAACACCCTCTGAATTAAAAAGGAAAACTACACAAACACCTCATGTATTAGTTAATTTCGACAGAAGTTTTACTTTTACCACTAAATTCATTCAATGAAAAATTATTCCTATTTAAGCGACAATTCATCTTTCAAATTAGAAGAATAATACTGATGAATGGTGAATATTTCACTAATATTTCGGTCATTTCACGAGTTAGGGGTGTCACTGTAAATATTTTCTTGGATTTTTTTATTAATTCTTTCTATTGTTTTTGCAGTGGGATTCAAAAACAAATTTCTACAAGCTCTACAGCTCGTAAGCTTATTGCACTTACATTTATAAAGGCCAGTTTGGCATACATGGAATTCAAGAGGATTTATGAGGTTCTCATTACTGAACAATTTATTTTGCTTAACTAATGATGCTATTTGCTGTTTATAGGTTATCACATTGAAACCATTATTTTCCATATTTCTAAGGCTTCATTTTTACATCTCGGAGTGCTAACTGCATTACTTCAGTAATGTGGTTCCCTAACATCGTCTAATTTCGAAACCTACAGATTCTATTTATTTGTTCTAGGCTCTATTTGTGCCTCGGGAAATTGAATTTGCTGGAATAATTTCAGAATTTTTTTAGTTGATGCATAATTAAGTTTAAATCAATGGAAACAAACTGGATATTATTGTGGGATAGTCTTACCCCGCTTGACCAATGATTGTTCCTTAAAATTGGTCATTAACACCTTCATGTCAACTTCTATCCTTCATGTGAACTGCTATCCTTATATCTATTGTCTGTGAAAAGTATCTTCTGCAAAAGATCAATTCTTGAGAAACAAGGATGGATATGTGAAACAATTGGTTTTCTTGTCATTATTAACTTTAGAATTGCTTTCCTGGTTGGACATGTGATTATTATGTACTTCAAATTTATGTGGTTTCTAGTTAATATCTAGCTTCTGCTAAACAGTATTTTAAATTATCTCAGTTTTGTTCATAGGGGAAGTATCTGACAAGGGACCAGAAGCAACCTTCACATCTTGTTTCATTGTTGGATTGGTTATGGGCAAGAATCATTGCTGGACTTTTATGGCCAATACATGCATTGGCAAAAAAACTTGTCTATAGTAAAATCCACTCTGCCATTGGGATATCAAAGGTATTTTTGTGTTTATGTTATTTGTTTCTGGAATTCATATATTATGATAGTTTGTTTTATGGGTCACAGACTCACATGTCATATTCCTACTTGGAAGAATAGAAGTTTTAGTTGACACTTCACTTGTCAAGATATTCTGGTGATTGAATTTTTGCTTAAAATGTAAACCTCTGTAACTCTTGTTATTGCTTATCACCACCTGGATTCATTCTTTTTTGCTGCCTGTTGGAAAGTATGCTTTTGTGTGTATCTCATCAATAAAATTAGAGAAATGGCCTTTGATTCGCGAGAGACTAAAAGTGACACAATTTTGTTTGTTCATGCAGGCTGGCATAAGCGGAGGTGGTAGTTTGCCTTCGCATGTTGATAAGTTTTTTGAGGTTAGATATTCTTGGCTTCTTGCATGGTTAGCTAGCTCAAATGCATTGTTCTGCTTTCCCGCCCTTATCTGTGTTGCACATGTAGACAATTGGCGTAACAGTGCAGAATGGATACGGATTAACAGAGTCTGCTCCTGTTGTTGCTGCTCGGCGACCGAATTGTAATGTAAGGATTGTGATCTATTTTAAGTTAGAGAAATGTAGAATTTCTGGAGTTTTTTATTCTATACCAGAACAAGTAGCATGCAATATTGCAAATATTATATACATTTCTGAAATGGTTCCCCAAATGGGAACTATTTGGGGAACCATTTGCCTCCAATATGTTACACCAAAGATCATGTTCAAGACAATATTCTAGAGGGTAGGATAGCATATCAATGTTTGATTGGCTTATCCTTCTGTAGGCATACAATGAGGGCTATGTTCCTTACACTTCAAAGCCTATGATAGATAAAGCTACGGATTGATCAATGCCTTTAGATTTTTTGGCGGAATTAGGGAAAAAGTTACTGGTTAACTTTGATAAGGATCCTGTTTAATCATGATCCTACCATATTGGGAGGATAGGCATATTAGAAGACCTGGTATTTCATGTTCTGAAGTTTCAAATGTACCTGCAACTATTGAACTAGTTCTATGAAATTAGAAAGTCTAGTATAGTATTAACTTCAAAGTATCTATCTATGGCAAGATTATCAAATTCAAATTTCTCCCTTTTAGACTTTCTTCCCAAAGATTTATGTGATGCTTGCTTTGCCTTTTGGTTTCAATTTATATCTTCTTCTGCATGGAGTGGCACATCGTATAACAATGTCACAGATGTTACCTTTCTGAAGGTTCTTGGCTCAGTTGGTCATCCCATTCAGCATACCGAGTTCAAAGTTGTAGATTCTGAAAGTGGTAAAGTTCTGCCGCCTGGTGAAAAAGGCATTGTGAAAGCGAAGGGGCCACAAGTGATGAAAGGTTACTTTAAGGTACTACTATTTTATATTATCAAATGATCACTGCTATTCTTTACGTGCTGAAAACATTTATAGATTTTTCATTTTCATTTATCTATCTAGCCATATTTATCGTGATGGACTGTTGCAACTAAATTATTTGATCAGTTTTACCAGAAAACTATGACACTCCTGGAATGGAAAATAAAATTGTGAAAACAGAACAGTGTAAGATTCTATAAATGCTCGGAAAGGCTTTACATCATGGATAGTCTTTAATATGACACTTTTTCACAAAAACATAGAATTTCACAGTTTTGTTTTGTTTTTGTTTTTATTTATTTTTCAAAATTTTCGTCCCTGCCAATTCTATGTCAAGGAGCTACACATTTTCAACTTAAATTGGTTTGTCAATTGTTTGTGGTACCGCTACCAGAAAAATATGGCATTGTCTTGGTAGCTACTCAAATTGATAAGCTAATATAGAGATTAAGCTGAGAATAATGATTATTTTTTCTATGCCATTTACACAGAAAGGATGAGTATATATACAACATATTAGCCTTAGGATACGGAATAGAAACAACCATAAAACAGGGATAAAACAGCACTAAAGCATACAAATAAAAGGCTAATATGTTGTATATATACTCATAGATACAACCATAAAACAGGGATAAAACAGCACTAAAGCATACAAATAAAAGGTAATTAAAAAGCACAATAATATTCTTAAAACCAGGTGTTATCCGGTTTTTGTCTCCACTAGGCATGCATGTCTTTTAACAGTTAACAAACTCTTTGTTGAAGCAAAAATAAAATCATATTGACAGTTTTATGGGGGGTAATGCAAACAATAATCTGTTAATTCCTTCTTTATTTAATTAGTTTCTTTTAATATTGGACTAGAATGAAGGAGCTACAAAGCAAGTTTTAGATGAGGACGGTTGGCTAAACACTGGTGATATAGGTTGGATTGCTCCTCACCATTCGAGAGGGCGAAGTCGTCGTTGTGGAGGAGTAATTGTTCTTGAAGGACGTGCTAAGGATACCATAGTTCTCTCAACAGGTATACTAAAAGCGCAATTATCTTTCTTGACGCTCAATTATCTTTCTTGACGCTGCCACATAAATCAATTATAGCCTGGAAATCTCTGTACTTCTGCTTAATGCGTTTCAATATCTTTTTCATCCTTGGAAAACAAGAATTGCATATATAGCACATCTCAGTTTCACATTCTAAGGTTCAAAGCTGCATTTTTTTTTTTCAAATGAAATATTTATTTGCTTTTCTCTTTACCTAAAATTTCTCTCGGGCCAACTATATAAATATAGTTTTTGGTATCAACTCTGCAGTTGCATATTTGCAAGCAACCTTAGAGTTATGCTTATATGTGTGCCTTAGTACCTCAATTTTTCCCCTATCATACCGGTTTGTCAGATTATGTTGTCATGGACTAACAAAATTAGTTTTGAGAAATTAGGCGAAAATGTTGAACCTGCAGAGCTCGAAGAAGCTGCCTTGAGAAGTCCTGTAATTCAGCAGATCGTCGTCATTGGCCAGGTGTAGTTCAGCAGCTTTAGTTTCAAAATGCTGGTTTTGGACTTCGGTTGAAATGCATGTTCGTAATCTTTCACTTTAAGGAAATAGGCAATTTAATCATTGCATTGCATTTTAATTCATGTAGGATCAGCGGCGCCTTGGAGCTATAATTGTTCCCAACAAAGAGGACGCTCTATTGCTAGCAAAGGAGTTGTCTATTGTAGATGCTAATGCTACTGACCTAAGCAAGGATAAATTAACAAACATATTGTATGAAGAATTGCGGAAATGGTAAAACTCCTCACTCTTAACTATTCTGTATCTACCACAATGCATTTGGATTCATTCGAATTGTGATTATGACCGACAATGGAGTTGGTGGAGCAGAATCCCACTTGTATGAATTTTTTTAAGACCTGCTTTCTTCATTCTGCCTTTTGTCACATCGATCTTTTACTATTTGTTTTGGATCCCATTTTATATGTTTGCCATGGTTCTTGCCATGTATATAGCAACTAATGGTTTTAACATTTGGGACAGTGAAGCATTGCATTCTGGGGAAGGTTACCACCCTTTGGTCTATTACATAAAAAGCTTTTTAGTGTTTATTGTATAATCTCCTCTTGCAGGACTTCTGGGTGTTCGTTTCAAATTGGACCAATCCTCGTTGTGGACAAACCCTTTACGGTGATCTTTTATTGCTTCCAATGTCCTAAATTTGCCTTTTACTCTATAGATGTGCCTGCTTTTTTTCTGATTACACCCTCCTGTTGCAGATTGACAGCGGTTTAATGACTCCAACCATGAAAATTCAGAGGGACAGAGTCGTATCTCTATATAAGGAGCAAATAGACGATCTCTACAAGTAAAACATTCTTCTCAGGGAACAAATTCACATCCACTCACAAGTATACATCTTATCCACGAACCTTTCTTTGGTGCAGTCTTCATTAATTTTTATGAAAATGGTGCCTCTCAACGTCTTGTTCGGAGCCTGCCCTCAACATTAATTCGAGTTTGATCAAGTTCTCTGCTGTAACTTTGCTGCATGCTAATAATGACTTCTCTAGGTTTTCTGCAGTAACTTTGCTTCATAGAACTAATGCAAGCACAATCTCAGGCATATGCAACATAAATAATCTGTGTATAGATAAAATAAATACAAACTAGGCAAAACGAGTTTAATACGACGGACATTTTGGAACACATGGCAAACTGTGACTGGCGAGGAAGAGGTTTTGAACTGCATGTTTTATTACTCTTCATTTTATTGTTCTTCTATTTGCTTCCTTTTATGCCACAACTTGGTGTGCCTAAGAGGTATGTAGTGAATTTACTTCTACTCGACCCTGTTTCCTGGATGGAGGTCTAATAAATATGATGTTCAACGTACAGGACCTGAAATGTTCTGATAATCTGGGGGATTCTCAAACGTTGTTTAAAGTGGGTACTGGCTCCTTCAAATACATAATAATCTTTTGAGTTATTAGCATCATAATTTTGTAAGCTTTGGTGTTCTGTTTTAAAAAAAAAAATTTTTAAAAAAAAAGCTGTTTCCAAAATTTTTTCAAATGACAAAAAAATCTTTTTTTTTTTCTCCATTTCAAGGAAAAAAAAAAAAAAAGAAGATGAACAAGAGAAGTATTACCAAACGAGTTTTACAATAACCTTTGAATATGTTTTTTTTTTTTAATTTTGTTCTTAGTAGAAAGAATAAAATGATAAAAAATAAGGCTAGATTTTTCTTTTCTTTTTTTTTTTTTTTTTTCATTTGAGGTTTCGCTATTTGCTAAGTATCGTTTATGGAGGTCGGATGTGAAGTTTGTACCTTAAACTTAAAACTCAATTTTGGAGGTCGGATGTCGTTAATAATTAGGTTTAAGTGAGCGACCACCATAATTATTTTATCTTAATAATGAAATTAAAACATAAAACAAAAGTTAACTTACAAAAGATTCTTTTTATTTATTTATTTATTTTTCTCTTTAAGGAAGAAATTCTCTTTTTTCTAATAATGAGATTGAGACTGGATTTCCCGTATCATTTTGACATCTTGCTTCGAAAATTTATGATAAAATGATCATTTATTAATTTTTTTCATGTAACCCTTTCACATTTTTTGAAATGTCAAACTCAACCTTCAGATTGATTGGCCTAAGTGGTCTCAGGCGATCGAAATCATTTATACCATTTCCGTTCTATCTTCCCCAACTTAAATTATTGGAGAGGGACAAAGCATGATTGGTGCCTTCTTAGAAATGGTGAATTCAACCCAAGAATATGGAATGAGTTGGTGAAAAAAGAAAAAAAAAAAGGAAGCGATTTACGAGCCAATTTCGTATTTTTATGTTCATGCTATAGCCTTGATATAACGGTGTTGTGAGTAAGAAGCAGTTATGGAGAAAAAAAAGTCTAGTCATTTTGTAAATTTGATCTACAGAATATTATGTTGATTAAAAGTAACATCTAAGTATTTGGTAAACTAAAAATTATATGCACTATAAAGTGATATTTTAAACAATTTGTATCATGGAAACAAAATCAACTTTGAAAAGCAACCTTTACTCTTCTCAAATTTAGTTTAAATTGCCGGTTATGCAATTTTTAGAATTTACTGACCAAAAATAGGAACTTGCCAAATGTTCGATTTTTTTGCTAAATGCTCTTAAAAACTAGAAGCAGCAATCATAATCAATCCCAAATAAGCTATGTGTTCTGTTGCCAATCTGAATTTGTTTTGTTGTCAATCTGAATGTGTTCTATTGCCAATCTGAAAGAGGGCACCATTAGTGTTTAACGCGTGTAATTTTATTATTTCATGATTATAATTAATAAATAAGATCTTAAATGAATCCCACGTTAAATATAATTATAATCAACTTATAATAAACTAATACATCATGTAGTGTGTAGTGTTGAGTACTATATGACATTGGTTAATGTCAAAAACAAATTGGCAAATACGATCATGGTAATTTTATGATAATTTCCTTTTGGTCAAAACAAATTGGTCCACCACCACTGTAACCCTTGGGTTTATGGTAAGATATAAAGTGTCACTTAAAAAATTAGAGAAACGAAGTAAAAATTCATAAAAATTCATGGACAATTATGATTTTAGACAATCTCCACAGTAAAATGCTAAACAGTGCTATGCTAATGTTATATTTGAAATGATTAGTTTTATTTAGCATATACTTTTTATGATTTGCTCCAATGAGTACATGCTAAAAAAATGCTATTTTGTATTTGAATACAATTTTTATTTATAGTTCTTTTTTTCTACTATTAATTCTTATTATTATAGTACTTTTACTAATGAAAAAACTTCCACTTACTTTATCTACCAATATAATAACTCATATTCTTTTTTTTTCAGTTTATTTTATTTTTATTGAATGAAATCTTATTATTATACTATAATTACTAATGAAAAAACTTCCACTTACTTTATCTACCAATACAATAACTCATATTCTTTTTTTTCAGTTTATTTTATTTTTATTAAATGAAAATGCATCTTCTATTTAAATGAGCAAAATTTAATATAGTATTGTGAATAAAATTTAATAAAAAAGTTAAATAAGAAAAGGATACACATGTATTAAATTGGCCACATTGTAATATTTCTAGATATTTTCAATTTTAATACAATAATTATATTATGAAAATTACATATGTTAAAATAAAATTGGGTACATTATAGACAATGATCATATTAGATCATCTCCAAAATACATATTTTCTACTATGAAATCTTCTTATTTTGCCATCTATTTGTTAATCATGAAAACTTCATTACACTCGTAATGTATTTGAATAATTTTCTTTATTTTATAAAATATATAAGTTGAAAAATAGTAAATATGAGTTCTAATTTATAGCAATTTAGTGAAGATAAAATTATAAATAAAATTTAGATCTAAGAAAAAAAACAAAAAAAAATAAACATTTCAACTTTGGCCACATTATGAATTCAAATAACAGTGATACTAGTTATTGTTAGCCCAAAATTGACAACCCAAGAGGGGGGCTGAATTAGGTTTTAAAATGTTTTAATAAACTTTTCAACTATTCAAAACCATTGACCACTATTTTAAAACTTTTTAGCTAAATCAACAATAATGCCAAACATAAAGCAATAATAACAAGTATATTAAGCACACTAAATATTAAACACTCAATTAAATAGCTTGCAATAACGTAAAGAGTGTAGGGATAGAGAAAGTGCAAACTCGATTTTTACGAGGTTCAACAAACATGACGATTTGCCTACGTTCCTGGCATTTGGCAACTTGTTTTACGCTTTCCATTATCAGATCAAGATTATAGGCTTGACCAACCCTTTTACAAAAGGAGTAAATTCTTCTTAGGCACACCCTAGCCTTTATAATAGTCTTGACTCCGGCTCTATTACGCTTAATCTCGGATTATTTTGAATCTGGTGACAACGTCACCTATATGGATTGTTTAGACAATAGTGCCAATCTCACCAACTCACGGGTTGTTTATAACTCCAGTGGCAACCTCACCTAATTCGGGTTGTTTATGAATCCGGTGCCAACCTCATCTCACACTCAATAGTTTTTCAATAAATAAGAATGAACACTCACTCACAAATTCTCCTCACAAAGTAATTAATACAATTTTGGCTTAGGAGATTTGAGAACAATACACAATAAATGTTCTAAAATTGGCTCAATATGATTTGAAAGTGTAATTGATATGAAAATAGACTAAGACACTTTGAGAGTAGATAAATATCAATTTAAGTTCATGCTCTTGTGTTAAATGACATCAAATAAGGCTCTATATATAGATATCTAAGAAAACTAGCCGTTATTAGCTTTCTGCCAAATGTTTGATTGACCAAAATTAAATCTGGTCGACCAAAAATATAGTCGTTGGAGTTTGACACATCAGTTCAGCTTCAACGGTCATTTCTGGCTACTGGTCTAAAAAGTGGTCGACCAAAATCATTGTTGGTCGACCAAAATCATATTTTAGTCATATTTCAGATTCTGACTTGATTTTGGCATTTTTTCAAATTTTAACAGCTTTTAGCGTTTTTCAAAAACTGACTTCTAAACTTGTTTTAAACACTTTAAAAACATTATAAATCAATTTGAAAAGAATATTTTGGCAATTGCAAACTTGTTTTAGTTTCACAAAGATATTTAACAATAATTTAGAAAGTGTTCATCCTAAAACACATTTTTATTTGCAAATAGAAAATCTTCTTTTAGCCTATTTCAAATAATCATGATTTCAAATATATTTGCAACTTATTTAAACTTAAAAAATCATGTTTTAAAGAATATTTTCCCATTCAAAGAGATCATTATTTTCTATTTTCAAACTTCTATGATAAAATAACCATTTTAAGCTTAAGATAGTTTAAAAACTCTTTTGAAAAGTATGAGCCAATGCAAAGAGAATTTATGTACGATGAACTAAATCAAATACAAGACTAAGTATGAATATAACCTATTTAGACACGATCTTGTATCTTGATTATCCATCTTCAAGCTTGATTCTAATATGTCCATATGCATCCATCTTTAAGCTTGATTCCTTGATTAGCACCCTTGATTAGCATGAGATAGAACTTTAATACCATTTCACTACACACTCAAGTTAAATCATTAGTACTAAATCAAATGTTTGTTATCTTCAAAATAAGAGTGAGTAAGATTGAAAACTTAATTTACCAACAATCTCCCCCTTTTGATGATGACAAACATTGATTTATGAGATAAAAGGAAATATGCAATAAGGATATTAGAGCATAAAATTTGACAAGTTTATCTTATTCCTTACCAGCTCCATCTCAAAATATGCTTGAGAAAGTTAAAGAGACTTGCTCCCCCTTTTTAACTCAATTAAGCATCATAAGCATATTGTGAGAAAATTAGAAATATGTGCTAAACAAAATTCTTTCTCTTAAACTTTGCACACTCATAAATGAAGCTTTTCCTTTCATATTAATAAATCAACATTATTCTCCCCCTTTTGACATCATTAAAAAGATAGAGATAAATATCAAATTAGATATTGCATAAAAACTAATTTATCTTTTTAAAAAAAGATTCTCCCCATATGAATTCACTATACTACTTTTTCCATTTGAATTCATGACAAAAGTATATAAAAGAGTAATACTCAAACAATTTTCTCTCCATGTAAAAAATAATATGATAAGTTAAGTAATAAAGAGATTTGGAGAAAATTAGGATTGAACAATCTTCAAAACAAGAATAACAATGTCAAACATAAGAATGAATAATAATGTGATGCCAAAGAGTATGAGAAGTATAGCATATTCCAAGTAGAGAAGTTTCATTACATCAAGATAATCAAAAACTCTAAATCTTAATATTTCACTTATTAAAAATAAATTCTCTAAGTATAATCATCATAAAGCATAGGAGAAATCCAGAGTTATTAAAGCACAATAGTAAAATAATTTTCTTTCTTTCATTTTCATCAAATTATAGAGAGCATAAAATTCATGAAAAAAAATAATAATGACGAATTTAGCATAAGCAAATCATAAATATGCTCCCTCTCAATATATAAATAATGATCAGAATATCAATAGTCAAAGTAAGAAAAGATCAATCATATATGAGAGACATCAATTATGGATAACAATTATTTTTGAAGAAATATAATAACTAAGTTTCATGCTAATTAAAACTATGCCAGTAGATACCAATTGTATTTTGAAAAATTATACCAAGTTGATACCAATTAACAAATATAAAGTAAAAACATGAATAAGCAACTAATAATAAGTATTCGATCCAAACATGATATGTTATCCAAATTTAAACAACTATAAGAAATAGATGTTCAGAAAAGATAAAACATAACAAAGCTTGTTTTGAAAACTAATAAGAATTTTATATATGATATTGATAGAAAATTGTTCCCATAAAAAATTATGCGTAAAAATGCAAAATGATAAAATTACAGTGTGTAAATATTGAATTCAAGTAATGCATCATTTTGAGTTCAAATACAACACCAATATAGATAAAGTAATTCAATTAATTATGCATGGTGTTTATCATATGAAAACTATCAAGTATTTGCATAAATATAAGAGTTTAAGCAATATGCATTATGCAAACAATTTGAATTATGTATGAACAATTTATAAATCAAATAAAATCATCCCTACCTTCCTTCCAAAAGCTCTTTATCTTCTTTGTGTTGAGGTTGGACTTAATCATCATCTTTTGATTTTTCGTTAAGCTCCAATCATTCAAGCTTAAATACCAAACTTACAACAACATCTTCTATGTTTTTTTCCTTGAAGGAGTTGTTAGTTTCATCAAATGTCACATGCATAGATATATCGATATTACTTATGCCAATAATCTTTCTTTTTGTATTGTCTCTAAAAATGAAATATCCACCATCATTTCTTTATAAAAGTTGAGAGCTTGGTGAAGTCATTGGTCAAGTTCTTGAAACGCCCACTTTCTTGGTTGTTCCTACAACAAAGATTCAAATTTGGATTTTGGTACCCACATAACTTTGGGTCCTTTGGGGTTAGTCTTTGAACTCTTTGGTACCCTAGCTAGTTTTCCACCAAAATATGTATTTTTCTTTACAAAGCATGAAAAACTAGTATATCCATTTTGGTTGCAATAAGTACATGTATATTTTGAGTTATCATTAGATGTTGCTTTGACAAAATAATTTTTGAGATACTTTTGTTTTACAAACGGTTTGTATCCTATGCCTCCTTTGTCAAAAACACATTTTTGTCCACCAAGCATTGAATCAAAATTCTTCTTTTCGCTGGTGAAATTGTGGACAATATTGGTTAAATCCAAAACTTTTTCTTTTAAGGAAGCATTTTCCTTTTTCAAGGATTCATATAAATCACCATTCAAAATAACTTTATTTTCTTTTGAAAATTCCTCAAGTTCTTTTGATAAAAAAGATAATTGTTTCTTGAGAGCACTATTTTTCAAAACAAGTAATTTGTAGTTATCATGTAATTTATGAAAATCATAAAATAGTTTATTGTATGATAACTCTTCTTCATCACTGTCATTTTCAAAATCACTACTATTATTAAAATTATCAAGTGAGTCATTATCGAGTTCAAGAGATTTTACCTCACTATCGATAGTCATGAAGCACATGTTATTTACTTCTTCTTCAACATTATCATCAAAATCATCATCATTGCTATCATCCCAAGTAGCTTTGATTTCTTCTTCTTGCATGGAAGATTTGAGAGTAATGACTTTCTTTTCCTTATCTTTCTCCTCATCTTCTTCATCACTTTCTTTTATTTGACTTGCGGTGGCATATGAGCTTTGAAGTATTTTCTACATTTCATGAGCATTAGTAGCCAATTGAACACTATTATAAATATTTATATCTATACTACATAACAAATAATTAAAAGCACATCCATTCCTAGAAAACATAATTTTGTCAAAATCATCATATTCATAAAACTCTTTTTCAACAAATTTATTATCAATTATTTTTCTAGGAATATATGAACTTTGAACAATAATATTCAATAAATCATCGCCCATAAATTTAAGAAATTTAAGCGTTTTGATTTTCCAAATATTGTAGTCAATACCATTAAAAAATGGTGGTCTAGTTAAATATCCCTTATTTGAAAGATTTTGAAAATTGTTTGAGTATGTCATCTTAAGACGGTTAAGTCTTTTAAAATTGAGTACCAAGCTCTGATACCAATTGTTAGCTATTGTTAGCCCAAGATTAACAACCCAAGAGGGGGGTGAATTGGGTGTTANACCATATACCACTATTTTAAAACTTTTTAGCTAAATCAACAATAATGCCAAACATAAAGCAATAATAACAAGTATATTAAGCATACTAAATATTAAACCCTCAATTAAATAGCTTACAATAAAGTAAAGAGTGTGAGGATAGAGAAAGTGCAAACTCAGTTTTTACAAGGATCGACAAACACGACGATTTGCCTACGTCCTCGGCCCTCGGTAACTTACTTTGAGTTTTCCATTATCGGATCAAGATTATGGACTTGACTGACCCTTTTACAAACGGAGTGAATTCTTCTTAGGCACAACCTAGCCTTTACAATAGTCTTGACTCCGGCTTTATCACGCCTAATCTCGGATTATTTTGACTCCGGTGACAACCTCATCTATACGGATTGTTTAGACAATGGTGCTAATCTCACCAACTCACGGGTTGTTCATGACTCCAGTGGAAACCTCACCTAAATTGGGTTGTTTATGAATCTGGTGCCAACCTCACCTCACACTCAATGGTTTTTCAATAAACAAGAATAAACATTCTCTCATAAATTCTCCTCACAAAGTAATTAATACAATTTTGGCTTAGGAGATTTGAGAACAATGCACAATGAATGTTCTAAGATTAGCTCAATATGATTTGAAAGTGTAATTGATGTGAAAATATGCTAAGACACTTTGAGAGTAGATGAATATCAATTTAAGTTCATGCTCTTGTGTTAAATGACATCAAATAAGGCTCTATATATAGATATCTAAGAAAACTAGTCATTTATAGCTGTTATTAACTTTCTACCAAATATTTGGGCGACCAAAATTAAATCTGATCGACCAAAAATATAGTCGTTGGAGTTTGTCACATCAGTTCAACTTCAACGGTCATTTCTGGCCACTGGTCTAAAAGGTGGTCGACCAACTTAAGTCAACCAAAATCATATTTTAGTCATATTTCAGATTCTGACTGGATTTTGACATTTTTTCAGATTTTAACAGTTTTTAGCGTTTTTCAAAAACTGACTTCTAAACTTGTTTTAAACACTTTAAAAACATTAGAAATCAATTTGAAAAGAATATTTTGACTATTGCAAACTTGTTTTAGTTTCACAAAAATATTTAACAATAATTTAGAAAGTGTTCATCCTAAAACACATTCTTGTTTGCAAATAGAAAATCTTCTTTTAGCCTATTTCAAATAATCATGATTTCAAATATATTTGCAAATTATTTAAACTTAAGAAATCATGTTTAAAAGAATATTTTCCCATTCAAAGAGATCATTATTTTCTATTTTCAAACTTCTATAATAAAATAACCATTTTAAGCTTAAGATAGTTTAAAAACTCTTTTAAAAAGTATAAGCCAATGCAAAGAGAATTTATGTGCAATGAACTAAATCAAATACAAGACTAAGTATAAATATACTCTATTTAGATACGATCTTGTATCTTGATTATCCATCTTCAAGCTTGATTCTAATATATCCATATGCATCCATCTTCAAGTTTGATTCCTTGATTAACTTGATGTAGAACTTTAATATCATTTCCCTACACACACAAGTTAAATCATTAGTAGTAAATCAAATGTTTGTTATCTTCAAAATAAGAGTGAATAAGATTGAAACCTTAATTTACTAACAAGTGATACCGTAAAATTTTGACTATACTATAATGCCAATATCATAAATTCATATATATGTTAGTGGCAAGATTGTAAATTTAAATACATTCTACAATGATAATATTATAAATTTTTATACATACTAAAATTTGATTTATGTTATTTTTGGTGTTATATTTAACACAGTTTTGAATATATGCTAAAAATTATGTCAAATATGACATAATATAAATTTTCTAGACAATGATAAATAGTATGTTCAATATAACTTGGCATGACTTATACACTTTCGTTGGAGATGCTCTTACTTAAGGCCAGTTTGATAGAGCTGTAGATTTTAAGGAAAATACTTTTAGTTGTGCTGAAAAAAAAAATCTATTGTAGTGTAGAGTAGTAGAGTGTTTGATGAACTGTAATTTTAAAGTGTTGTGACTTAAAAAAAACTATATTAAAGTATTTGGTAAACTGTATGATTGAATTATTGTGTAAATATAAAATGATCAAAATAAATATCATTATATAATTATGCATATTTATAATAAAAGTTTATTAATATTTTTTACAATTACGCATATTTGTACATACTAAAGATATTAATACTTTTTTTAAAAAAATTGATATGAAAATAAACTTAATTAAATTTATTTTATTTTATTTTAATTTACTTTATTTTTATTTGAATTTAAAATTTCAATAAAAAAATCATTTTGATTGCTTAAAAATAATTAATAAGAAGAATATTTTAATCAATTATGATTTAAATATATTAATATTTTTTTAAAAAAAATAAATATGAAAATAAGTTCAATTAAACGTGTAACATTTTTACTTTTAAGTTAAGGCATTTTAGCCACTATGATTTATTTATTAAAAAATAGTATAAATTCTACATAATCTAAAAACTAAAATTATCTTAGGTCAACTTTAACTTTTGGTTTTAACTTTTTCAAAATTTATTGAATAATCTGATTTTCAAATTTTTATCCAACATTTTTTAACTAAAGATTGTTCAAGAAGTATTATCTTGTTAAGCTAAACCAAACTAGACCTAGTCTTTATAATTTATACGGCCTACGTAACTGTACTCGAACACAGCAAGTCGTTTAATTTGCAACTCCAAAGACTGACCAAGCCTTTAAGCGGAGAAGGTAATGAATGCTAATCTCTCATTACCTTCACCAACTCAAGCTCTGCGCCAGGCGCCAAACCCCTTCTTCCGTCAAAAACCTCCATGCCCAACTCATCAAAGCAGGGATAGACTCATGGGAGCCTTTGCCCAATACCCTTGTGGATGTATACGGCAAATGTGGTCTCGTCCAAGACGCCTTCCAACTGTTCGACGAAATGTCTCAAAGAGACCATGTTTCTTGGGCTTCAATTCTCACTGCACACAACCAGGCTAACCTTCCTCGTCGAACACTCTCAATGTTTATCGCCATGTTCGCGGTTGATGGATTGCAACCAGACCATTTTGTGTTTGCAAGCCTTGTCAAAGCGTGTGCATGCTTGGGTGATGTTAGACTTGGAAAACAAGTCCATGGGCGATTTATGTCGTCGTCGTTTTGTCGTGACAATGTTGTAAAGTCTTCGTTGGTTGACATGTACGCGAAATGTGGATTGCCCGATGATGCTTATGCTGTTTTTTGTTCCATCACTATGAAAAATTCGGCTTCTTGGACTGCTATGATTTCTGGGTATGCTCGGAGTGGTCGGAAAACAGAAGCTGTAGGATTGTTTGAGAAGACGCCGTTAAGGAATTTGTTTACTTGGACATCGTTGATATCTGGGTTGGTACAGAGTGGGAATGGTGTTGATGCATTTTATTTGTTTATTGAAATGAGAAGAGAAGGAATTGATATAGTTGATCCTTTGGTTCTTTCGAGCATTGTGGGCGCCTGTGCTAATTTGGCAGTACTGGAGCTGGGAAAGCAGGTTCATGGCCTAGTTATATCTCTGGGGTATGACTCTTGCTTGTATATAAGTAATGCATTGGTGGATATGTATGCTAAATGTAGCGATATTTTAAATGCAAAGGAAATTTTTGGTAAAATGCAACAAAGAGATGTGGTTTCTTGGACATCAATAATAGTCGGGGCAGCTCAGCATGGGCAAGCAGAGGAGGCTTTGGCTTTGTACGAGGATATGGTCGCAGCCGGAGTCAAGCCAAATGAAGTTACCTTTGTTGGTTTGCTCTATGCTTGTAGTCACGTTGGGTTGGTAAACAGAGGACGAGCTCTCTTCAAATCAATGATCAAATATTATGGAATTAGTCCCTCTCTTCAGCACTACACCTGCTTTGTGGATCTACTTAGTCGTTCTGGACACCTTGATGAGGCTGAGAGTGTTATAAATTCCATCCCATTTGAGCTTGATGAAGCCATATGGGCAGCTTTGTTAACTTCTTGCAAGAATCGTGGAAATACCCAAATGGCGATTCGGATTGCTAATCGTCTCTTAAGTTCAAAACTCGAAGATCCTTCTAGCTTTATACTGTTATCTAATGTCTATGCTGGGGCTTGTATGTGGGAGAATGTGTCAAAGGTGAGAAAGTTGATGTCAGGTATGGAAGTTAAGAAGAAACCAGGTTATAGCTCCATTGAGTTTGGAAAGGAAAGCCAAGTGTTTTATGCTGGAGAGACATCTCATGCCATGAGGGATGAGATTTTCAGTTTGCTTAAGGAGCTAGATGAAGAAATGAGGAGAAGAGGTTATGTTCCTGATACAAGCTCAGTTTTACATGACATGGAGCAGCAAGAGAAGGAGAGGCAGCTATTTTGGCATAGCGAGAGGTTGGCCTTAGCCTATGGGCTGCTTAAGGCTGTTCCAGGGACTGTAATCCGGATAATGAAGAATCTTCGTGTTTGTGGAGATTGTCACTCTGTATTAAAATTCATAAGCAGTATTGTCAAGAGGGAGATAGTTGTTCGAGATGCCAACAGATATCATCATTTTAAGGAAGGGACATGCTCATGCAATGATTTTTGGTGATACTAAGTATGGCTGAAGATTCTTCTCTCCTAGCTTGGTGTTTTTACCTTATATTACTAAAGGTAGATTCCAATTCCATGTCCTAAGTATGCTTTCTGCGCAACCCAAGTGCAGAAGTTCTTATATGAGAAGTCTTTTACTTTTAATATATTATTTCAGTTTGAATTTTATCTCCTTCTATCTTCTAGGTTTTTAAAAATTTTATATATGTACATATATATGGAGATATATATATAGAGGTTCCTAATCCAATAAGCACTTTTGATAGTAAAAGGAGGACAGAGAAAAGTATTNAGGACAGAGAAAAATATTAAATAATAAGTATTTTTTTTTTAAATTATTAAAATTATGGTAATTTTTAGATTGTAATTTAACGATTAAAAAAAATATTACTGGATTGGAATCATATATATATATTTATATGAGGTTCGAATAAATGAGCAATATTCGATAGATAGAATAAGCAACATGAACATATCAATAAATAAGTGTTAGTTTTTGCTGGATTTTTCCGTATGAGATTGTTTGAATTTTGTGCAGGAATCACGAATACGACTAAAATGATAAATGAAATACTGTATTAAATGAATTGCTTGAGAGATGATAATAATTCATACGAAGCTCACGTCTCCTATGTGAACCTATTATTATTCTCTTTCCAGCTAAAATAATATTGATTTTTCTCAATTTTGTGTTTTTGTTGCTATTTTTCTTCTCACCTCCCTTCTTTCCACAAAACTGATCCCATGAGCTTTACATAGTAGCTCTTTGGGATTCTAGAGCTTATATATTTCGTGATGTTCATCTATACCAGTAGATTATAGGTATTGGCCCAATAAGGACTTATGAATAAATAAATGTCATTTTGGGCTTAGTCCACGGAGGCTAACTTAGTGGGTAGGGTGGTGTGCGGATAGCGTATTAGACCGAGGTTTTGTCCATTATTTAATATAATAAAAGCTATAATCATCTCTGCACACACGTGGCTTATTGTGAATCATTGGTGGCCACATTCGTAGGGACATTTGTCGTTTTTCCATTGGTGGCCAATTTTCAACGTTTTTAACTCTCTATTTAGATTACGAAGTAAAATATAATAAATGGAAGGAAAAATTATATTTTTTGCCCCGAATTATTGGCATCATTGAGTTTTACCCCTCAAATTAATTTTTGTTGCAAAAATTTTCCTTGTATGTTGAGAATGTTAAAAAATGCCTCTTTCCATTATATTTCGTGTAGAGCTGTCAAATGGGTTGTGCCACTCATTTGGCACGAGGGTACAGAACGAAAAAATCTATGTCAAGTCATACGGCATGGCACAAAGTGACTTTGGATTGTGTCAAGCATGACACGAGGTATTAGACCGTGTCGGGCTTTAATTTTTGAGCACTATAAGCTGGTACAGCATAACATGACCTTAGGTACAAACACGACATAAGCACAGCACGATCTAAAAAACACGACTATGAATACTTTAAAAAATTTTATTTGTTATATTATTTACATCTGTAAATCTTTTATGTCTTTTAATTTTTGCTTATTAATAAGTTCACTTTTAAAAAATAATTTTGCACTAATGATTTTTAATTGAATATTTTCTTTTCAAATAATTATGGGTATATTGCATATTTTGATTATTTTTGTAAATCAAAATATAATTATTTAATTAAATATTTTTAAAAAAATCATAAAATATTAATTATCATAACAATTTAAAAGGTCGATTGAAAATGGGCACAAAGATACACTAACATTTTTGGCATATTATGTTCGGCACGATAAAGACCTAGCACAAGTACAAGTATGACACAAGATGTGCATATGTTTAAGGGTCGTGCCAAGCCTAGAGTTTTGAAATTTGGACTAGTATGAGTACAACATAATATTTTAGAGAAATTAACTGGAATTGTATTAATTTGATACGATTGTACTTTTTTAGTGTCTTTTTTCATATTTGCAATTATAGTAGTAAATAATGACTTTTGTAGTAGCATTTAGAGAGAGAAAACTTTGTCATTCCAAAATAACCCTTCAGACCTTTTTATTTTTTAAACGAGGAGACACTATGCTTTTTAGGTGAGAAGTCTCTCTCTGTCTCTCTCCCCTCTTGCAACAAGTCTTTGTACCTTAGAAAGCTTAATTCTCTTCTGGATAACTCTTTCTAATTAGGTCGACAATAAGTGCCTCTCTCTCTAGCTTTTAGTTTCGATAAAGTGTTGTTCTTTGCGAGCCCATTTTATCTTGGATTCTTTTTTTATATTTTCAATGAAAACATGAGGATGTGTATGTTTTATTCACGAAATTCTTATTTGGGGTTATAATTAATTGGGTAACACTTATATAAAGTCATATGATATGGATCTAGTAGTAACTAAGACCAAAAAGGCATTTTCTATCGAATCTGGAAAAATAGCATTAATAGTAGTCAATAATTTTTGTAACGTTTTGTCACAATTTTTCCTTCTAGAAAAAATATAGCAATAGAGATAGTCACAATTTGTGTGACCTTTTGTCACATATATCACGCAATTGATAATTGTGGTCAAAAATATATTTCCTTCCATATCTTGAAAAATAAAATTAGAAATAGTCACAAGTTGTATGACTATGTGTCATACAATTTGTAATATTTTGTCACAATTTCTATTACATACCATCATTAATATAGTGAGGTTTTATCACATAATTTTTTTTCTTATGATGTTAATTTTGACTAATTATAGTTAGAAATGAGCAGTATTATTCTTGTGAATTATAACGGTTATTGAGACCAAAATAACATCTATATTGGGATGGAGAAAATAAAGTGCCACATTCTTAATAAAATCATAATTATGTAGTCATATTTATCACACTAAGTTGCATAAATTGACATTCATAATTTTTTTAGCTTAGTTTAAAACTAGCTGGTGGTGCTCTTTCTCCCCAACTTGCTGTTACAGCTTATTAGTTGCCTCTAGCTCACCTTTGCGGCCCTTCATAAATTAAGAAAAGAGTGTTAAAGAAATTGTTGTAATTAAGTAAAAGTTAATATGGTATGTGCTCAAAACTATGACTCTAAGTCACGAAATTTATGACTTAGATTTACAAATTCTTAATTTACCTTCAAAGCGACCTTATTATCCTTTTTCTCCCCGATTAGTTGCTACGGGTTATTAGTGCCCTTTTGCTCCTTTTAATCTTTCATAAATCAATGAAAGAGTGCCAAAGATATTATTGTGATTCTGTCAAAGTTAATATGGCATATGATCACAACTGTGATTCTAAGTCACAAATTGTGTCTTACAGTTATACTTTATTAATTTACCTTCAAAGTTGTTTTGTCTATATGCTTTATGAGCCTCTCCTTATATTTCCTCTCCAACTTTTTTACTAGTGAGTTTGAAGTGTCATCACCACAGACCTTCGTCTTTCCTAAGTGTTAAATGGATAAACGATGATTCAAATCTTAGTTCGTGACTTCCTTTCATATATAGGTTGAGCTATTTTTTGTAGATGATCAAGTTTTTTGACATTTCAGTGATATAGAATGGGTTGGAACAGTTGTGTGGATGAGAAAATAATAATTAGAGGTATAGATAAGAGGAAATGTGTAATTTTCATTTTTAGGCTATTTATGAGAGAAATAGAACGAATCCTCGTTCTCCTTGTTGACCTATGCGACTTTCAATCTTATTTTATTTTGATAATAATAAACATGTGATTTAGTTACTAATAATTAGCTTGAGTTTATAGTTATGAAGTTGAAAAAGAAATTGATAAAACTCAAGAAATGAAGTTCTTAAATAGAGCATCATTGATAAATCTCGAAGGATGAAGATGAATATGAAGAATTAAGATTCAAGACCAAGTCTAAATAGGTTAAAATTTATTTTCTAGTCTTGTGCTTGATTTATTACATTGCACAAAATATTCTCTTTGATATGGCTTAAAAATCTTTCAAATGATTTTTTAAACGAATATTCAAAGAATTAGCTAAACTTTAAATCCATTGATTGTTTGAAAATAAATATCATTTCTAATCTAGTCCAAATATTCTCAAAAGTATATTTTCTAAAAGTTAAAAATGTTTTGGAAGAAGGAAGTTTTAAAAACGACCAAATTAGTTCAAAGAAATAAAAAAAAAAAAAACCCTTTGTTTCTGACTGATTTTGGTCGACCAGGCTTAGTCGACCAAAATGAATGCCAAAAATGGCCAATTCCAGACTCCAACGGCTAGTTTTTTGATCGACCAAAAATATTTATAGTCGACCAAAATTCTGGCAGTAAGATACCAATGGTCGAAAATGACTAGTTTTTGAAGATGCCTTTAAATAGAGCCAAGTTTGATGACTTAAAAAGTGAGAATACGAACCCATATTGATACCCAATCAGTTTCTAAGTGCAAAAGCTCTCTTTTACTCAACTATAAATTTCAAATCTATTTGAACTATTCCTAGAGCATCATTTGTGCATTGTTCTCAAATCACCTAAGCTTATATTGTATTATTTCTTTAAGAGGTGATTCTTTGAGTGAGTGTTCACTTGTATTTTCATAAAAACATTATTAAGAGGTGAGGTTGGCACCGGAGTTATAAACTACCCGGTATAGGTGAGGTTGACACCAGATTCTAAACAATCCGTAGTTAGGCGTAATAGAGCCGGATTCAAGACTATTGTAAAGGCGTGGGTGTGCCTAAGAAGAAATCACTCTGGATTGTACAAGGGGTCGGTCAAGCTCATAATTTTGATTCGATAGTGGCAAGCTCTAAGCAAATTACGGAGAGCTGGGGACGTAGGCAAACCATCGTATTTGTCGAACCTCGTAAAAATAGTGTTTGCATCTCTCTATCCCTATCTCTTTAATTTATTTACTTTGATATTGTGCTTGTTTATTTGCTATTTTTACTTGCCTCATTCATTATACTCAATCTTATTACTTTATTAAAAAGTTTGTAAAAATCTTAAAAACGCAATTCACCCCCCTCTTGAGTTAGTTATTATTGGGACAACACTCCTCTCTTTTTTTTTTTTGAAAAAGAAATTACAAATAAGAAAGAAACAAGTTGAAACCATAGAAAAAAGAAATGAATCTATAAAGTTAAGAGGGGCAAGTTGGTCTTTTTACTTGATGGAGACTACTAAAATTGTAATTTTGAGAAAGACTACTAAAAAAGTAAATCTATGACAAAATACTACTCAAGTCAATTTTCAGATATTTTATTGAATCATGCCAAACATGACACGAGATACAAGTGGATTTTTTTCAAACATATTTTTTTCAAATATGTTTTATTGAATCATGCGAAGCATGACACGAAGATAGGAGCGAATTTTTTTCAAATTGGCATAACAGACTTATTTGACATTTTCAAATTTCCGTGTATAATTTGACAAAATGACGATGTTGCCATTATTTTATGATACTTTTTGTTTTAATTTACTTTAAAATTAATTAATTAAATAAAAAATTATTATTATTATTTTTTCTGTTTCCTCTTTCTACTCTTCCATCTCCTTCAGTATTCATTTTTCTCCTCTTTCCAGAGCTCTCTTTTATGACTGTGGATGAACTAGGTTCTCTTTCATGTGGTGAGGTTTCATTGGATGCCATGCGCTACTTTGGTGTTTAATCGTCTTCGACTAGTGTCGATTAATTAATCATTTTTCTCCAGGCACTAAATAACTTTTGGCTTATTACCCACTTAAATTATTTTTTCTTGAATCCATGGGTCTAATCGGCTAATACTCTAGGTTCAATTACTATTGTAAAGTAGCTAGCTTAGTTGGTTCCAGGTAATGTTAAATTATTATGGTGTTTTTTCTTTTTAAATATTGCATTAATGAGATTCGTTAAAAAACAGAAACAAAGGGGGAAAGAAAGGAAACCCATTTGACAGACTTTCTAATAAATGTTATCAGTGAGCATAGAAATAGAAATCCATCTTTGTAAAACGCAATATAGCTATGAGATTTCATCTGTAGGGCAACAAGGGCAGGGCGTGAAAGTGATGATACGAATTGTTCACAAAGATTTGGGCTTGGCAATTGTTCACAAAGAAAGCCCATGGTGATTTATATTGTTCTGTCATCTATAGAATTATTGTTCCATCATCTATGCAGATTTCTTCCATGAGGAACCATATGGGATTTTATGGGGACAAGTAAAAAAATGGTTCTCTCTATTTATTTTTAAAGGGAGAGAGAGGAAGCAGAGCAAAAAAAAAAAAATCAATGTCCTTTTTTATAATAATTTATTTATAAAAATAAACTAATAAAAATATTATTTAAATACTTGCTATGTCATCAATTTGTCAAATTATACACGGAAAATAACAGAATAAGACATTTTTCAACAATCTCAAAATATATGGGGAATTTTTGCAACAAAAGTTAATTCAAGGCCAAAACTCAACATGTCAATAATTCGAGAGAAAAAATATAATTTGTCTTAAATGAAATATCAATATATCTTTTGAATTAATTATTTTGTTAAAAATTATTCTATTGTAGATGATGTATAGAGCTTTATTAAGGTATATTATAACAATGATCTACATAAATCTCTTTATTTTGAGTCAATTTCATCAGGATTCTAGTGTCCAAAATTCTTGAGAATTTTAATCAATTTATAATGATTATCTATTTTGTAATCGAAATTTTTTTACTAGGTATTGTACTATCTTTATATTATTAATGAAAGTATTTTTATTTTCAAAAAAATATATATTATCCAGGGACTAATGACATCAATTTTGAAAATTTAAGCATCAAAAAGAAAAAATTTTGATTTAGGAGTAATAATAAGATTTTCTCAATAATTTAATGATGAAGGGTCAATAAATAATTAAATCATAATTCATTTTAGACAAGAATATGATTTTTGGTTTTTTTTTTATGAGATTAAACGGTCATCATAAGGAAATAAATTAAACACTAACGTGGTGAGTATTAAATATTATTAAATTCCTTTTATATATGTAAATTTGGTTTGACTTATTTGTTATAAAAAATGGCATTGAATTAGATGCGAATTTATTTAATAATTAAATAATGCTATAGATCGTAAGTGTGCTACGAACATTATACTCTAATAAAAACGTAAAACCCACCTAATAATTTATGTATGGATTTAAAGCAATAACTCTGTTAAAATGTGATGTTTGGCATTAGGATAAATGAGCTCCCGAAAAATCCTTGTATCACAATACTCTCTTTTAATTGTAGCTAGCTCAATTAATTTAGGATTTTTGAGAATGTACGAGTGTGTGGGGAGAAAGAGTTCAAATTCTAAGTAGGACAATCTATGTTTAACTTTTATTGTAACTTTTTTTTTTTTGAAAAAATGTGATACTTGCCATTGTTAGTGTCTTTTAGTATTTTTGTTGATAATTAGCCTAAGTAACGACTACTTATTTTTATTTATGCACCGAAGAAGACATGAGGCCACCCCCCAAAACTAAATTAATAATATCAGAATTTAAAAAACATTTATATGTTAGTATTCAACCTCATTAAAATGCCTAAAACTATTTTTGTAAATCCCATCAATTTACTCGCATTTATTTATTTTTTCCTTTTCACACCTCATCATTTTATTTTATTTATAGAAATATTCTATTTCCATTTCATTTTTTTTCTCCTCCAAGATCTTGTTCTTGTTCTCTAACCTTCCAATATTTTAGAAACTTTCCCTTGTAGGCTTGTACTAACTATGAAATCAATTAAACAATTTTTAACAAGATTATGATGATGACAACAAAGATTTAAACAAAATAATATATTGTTTGGCAAAATAGAAAAGTAATAAATGGTGGGATTTTCTTCCTAGTGGCCAATTTCGGAATCTTGGAACTAATGAAGATTTAAAAGGTATGTTCAAAAGTATTAATTCTTTTATAAATTCATGAAGGCAATAAAAGGTATGTTCAAAAAAGAAAAAAAAAAGTAGAAAAAGGAAAGAATGACAATAGAGTGACCTGACAATAGAGTGACCTGTGAAGTACTCAATTTCTATTTTTTTTTAGTAACAATAAAACGTCCATATTCCTTAAATTATTTTGGTTTTTTATTATATTAAAATCGTCATCAGGAAAAACCTAACATGGTTTTAAATCAGGCTAAAGTATTATTAAATTTCTTTTGTACATGTAGTGTTTGGTTTGACTTATTAAACATTATCTTAAACATAATTATTTAGTTCCATAACAGTATAATACCGATAAGTTAGAATTGACATGATATATTGACAATTGAGGAGGTGGGAATGATCAAGGAAAAAAAAAACAAAAACAAAAAACAAAAAAGTCAAAAGATGTATATCTCGACTTGCACGCAGCACATCCTACCTCATAATGGGGTCCCACGTGATGAGCCCCACTGGCCCACTACATGGGATGCTTCCAGCTGTGTCCCCACTCGTGCATAGAAGTGCTATTCTCATTATTTTTTTTGAATAATTTTTTTTTTGGGAAAAAAAAACATCACTTTAATGTTTTATACCTATATTTTTTAATTTATCTCAAATTACACATTTAATTTACATTTTGCTATCAAATAAGACGGAATCCTGTCAAAAATTGAAATCTTACATTGTTTAAAGACACTTTTTGCTTTTAAAACTAATAAACCATAATAAAAAATAATTACTAGTAATAAAATAGTTTAAATAATTAAAAGCAATTAAAATAAAGGAAAAAACAACGGCATCAAGATAGTTTAAATAATTGAAATCACTTAAAATAAAAGAAAGGATAACAGCAAAAATATTACTATGCAGTTTAGGTGTTCTGAAATATTAACAATTTGAATTCTATAAAATAATATTACGAGATTATGAATTTTTAAAAAATAAAATTACAAAGCTCGAATAGAGGTGTCAAACGTGTTGTATTGTGTTGGCACAACCCCTTTAAGTTAGACACAAATATATTTTTGTGTCGTGTTGTTCTGTACTAACTTTTTAGTCATTGTGTGTTGTGTCGGCTCATACTATAAAATCACTAGCATGGCACAACCCAGGCCCACGCTCAAACGTGACGTGTCGTACCATTTTTAGTCATTGCGTGTTTTGTTGGCTTATACTATAAAATCACTGGTCTAGCACAACCCACTAACTCATGCTTAAACGTGTCGTGTCGTGCCAGCCTATGTGTACGTGCTAGCCTACATGCCTGAACGTGCTAGTTTTTTAGGAATAAATTTGTTCATCTAATTGGTAAATTTTATTATTTTAGTGTCCTTTTTATCAAATTTTTTTCTAAATAATTTGAATTTATATATAAAAATAAAGGTAAATCTAATGCAAAATTTTATCTTCAATAGGTTTGTATTGCACATATTAACTCTTAAATTCATTTTCCTTGTTGTTATTTAACTCTAAGTTTGCAAAATCTTCATCCTATATTATGTGGTATGTTCTTTGTACTTTTTTTTCTTGTTGTAAATATATCATTTTTCTAATCTTTAACGAACTACATAATAATTCCACTTGAAGTACTAATTAAAAATATATGTATAAAAGAAAAACAAAATAATAATATATATATTTAACGTGCAAGCATGTCGTGTCACGTTTGGCCCATTATGCATAATTCACTATGCCTAGCATAATCCATGATTTAACGTATCGTGCCACCATACTAATGGATTGACATGATCCTCTTAACAGCTCTAAACCCAAGTTATATGGTTGAATGTTAGCCTTTTACTTTTGTATGTAGGCTCTAATAGATGTGACTATTTACCTATCACAATAGATCACCTATCCCATGATAAACTTATAACACGCAATAAATAGTAATACATATTTCTGAAAATTGATATCTTGAATTGATTTTTTAAATAATTTTAACAAATAAAAGATAATACTACTCTTAAAATTAAAAGAGAACAATGAGGTATAATCTAATTTTGATAGAAGGTATTATTAATTTTTTTATTATTAAAATTAATCAAAAAGTCAGTATAAAGTATCAATTTTTGTAAATTCTTAATCTTAAGGTGTTAATTTGCAAAGTTCAAATTTTAGATTTCAAAATTGTAGAATATCTAAATTTCAAGATATTTTTTGGTAATTCACTTAGTCAATTTTTTTTTTAACTTTTAATTGTTTTGAATAATTTAAATTCAGTAATTATTACCTTCACTTAAAACAATTAAAAAAAGAAAAAAAATGAGAATTCTTTTATTATTTTCTTTCTATAAATGATTGGGATCCAATTAAAATTAGAATTGAGTGTATTCATTAATTATGCTGAGTATGCGCACAGATATCATAGACACCACAAGGCCCTAAACTATCCGTGGAAAAAGAAAACACCCTTAAATTTAACCGCATGAAAATCTTAAATTTGTTTACTTATTTATTAGTATTTAAACTCCTCACTATTGCTTTTGCAGTATCTTTGTATACCACGTTGATTCACTCTTGGTTATCCTTTCATTCTCACACCAATCAGTCAAATGGGTATATAATGGTACACTACAGTCTTTTCACGTCAAAATAAACATATAATAACAAACTAATAAAAAGTAAGGGATCAATGTTTAAAATTTGATAAAGTAGATATCGATTTATTAAATTTTATGACTAAATATTTAAGTATATATATTTTTATATTTAGTAGATAAATATATTTATCATTTCAGTTAATATAAGATAGACACATAAGTAGCTGGTTTGATCTATTTCTTTTATCTCCCCATCGTATGTTTGTAATAAGAGGAATAGAATTTTCTTAATTCCAATCAATTAGACATATTATGTCGATTTTTTTAAGTAATATATTAGAAAATGCCCATTAATTTTTTATTAACTCAATTTCAAATGCAACTAGTAAATTCCAAAACAATCGGTACTCGAGCATCTTTACCCCTGGCTACGAACCTCTTTTTGTATTAAGTGTATAAATGTTTATGCTTGATATATAATATTTATGCTTACATATAAACGTATATATCATACATTTTATTGTAACATTTAAAAAATTGACATTTACTTAATTGGACCCAAACTTCGATATTTTGCTATAAGAACCAAAAACTAATTAAGAAAAAAGGTGTCTCATATATGTTAATTAACAAATTGAAGTTGGTATATAAGCAAATATATTGACATTTAGTTATATAAGGAGAAAAATAGGCATTTATTAAAACAAAGTATAACTATATGTATAAAAAAAAACAAGATCATAAATTCTGATATAATAAATTTATGTAAGTAGCACATTTTATTATTTCAAAAAAAAAAAATTCTTTTATTTCAAAGTAATGTTATGGGATACCAGTAGTGTTCACATCATAATAATATATTTATTCGTTACTAAAATATTCTAATTAATAAACTGTATCTCACATGAAATTATCTGAATTATAATTATAATTAGTAAATAATAGACCGTAAACATAATATTATTTTTTATTTTATTAGAGAAGGGAAAAAATGACATGAAGAGCATATCTTTTTTTTTTTTTTATATATATATATAATACATATCCTTTCACCTTTAGTATTATCTTTTTCGTCATGTTAATCATAACCTTAACAACGACACAACATTATCCCTTGCATTTTTTAAAACCAGCTAGCCATTAGCATATCTCACATTGAACGGAATGGCTACAAAGAGATTTTTTTTTTTAATAAGTAAAAAAAGAAAAAGAAAAAATGAATAATGTGTTCTCTCTCTTCAAGTACAAATAATTCCAAATCCCTAGCTCATCGCAAAAATAAGACTATAATTACCAAAACGCACTTATCAATCCAGCCCAACACGTGCTCGATCCGTCAAGATTCCATTCGACAATGACACTTGACAATCACAAAAAACATATTTAAAACTTTGTGAGTCAGAGAGTCAAACTGTATTAATATGAAACTAATAAATCAGAATATATTTTTAAAAGGAAAAGAAATTACAAAGAATAGTAGAAATATTAGATCATTTTCTAATAGATTTATAATATAGGCCTACTTTTTAAAAATCTTTGCATAATTGCTTCTCTTTATAGTTGAGCGTGATAAAATGGTCGAGTTATTTTATCAAAAAAAAAAAAGAAAAAAGAAAATCAGTCTAGTTACGATTTAGAAAATATTATTCTAAAAAATTTGTCTTATTAAAAAAATGGAAAAATCAGCAAGGCATCAACCTCGGCCACTCCGATCCCACTATGGCATTATCCTCGCTCTAAAAGACATGGCCCACTCATCGCCACGTGGACGCATTAAAACCCCCTTATCAGCGGTGGTTTTGTGAAATTCCAGATTCATCCCCCCTGGACATTTACTATATTTCAGCAGAAAATTCCACGTCAATCAGAATCCGCCACGTCAAGGGGGCTTCTCAAGCTGATCTCGCTCTCTATATCAAGAGACACTGACCTGTTCACAACTCTTTCGCGGACTCTCTGTTTCAATCTAATCTTCCTCCTTCTCCTGCGAGTAGAGAGAGAGAGAGATGGTGGTTGTGGAAGACGTTGTGGTTGACTCTGGGAAGAGGCGGAGCAATGGGAACACGTCCTCGTGCTGCAAGATGGGTCCAGGGTACGCCACACCTAAGGACGCCATGGCTGGTCCCAGAGAAGCTCTCATCTATGTCACCTGCGTTTACACAGGTCCGTATTTTATCTAATCTATTCTTTCAGTTGAGGTTTTCTGCTTTAATTAAATTCGGATTTTTTTTTTTTTGGTCATAATTTCTATTCTTTTTAAAGGTTTGATCAGTTTTCAGTTGTTGGAGTTTTTTTTTTTTTTTTTAAATCCGTATTCGGGTGGGATGATCAGTCATTAAGTTCTGTTTAGACTTAAAAAGGAAAGTAATCTTTTTCGAACATTTAATGTGAAATTAAATGGTCTATGGTCCTGCTATAGGCTAGGCATCAGGTTTTGTGAGAATAAGGGCCGGAGGTGACCCACAGTAATTCCGTAGGCCATTTTGGGCCCAAAAGTTCAGACTTGGTATCCGGTTTTTGAAATTTGGTATTTTTCAATTATGTTGCATATAGTGTGTAACTTGAAGAGTTAAAAGTATCTGGCTATCTCAATTCTCAAGTACTTATCATTTAGTAGAAAGATTCGTCAAAAAAGAAAAAAAAAAAAGTAGTAGAAAGTGGTATCTTTTTTATATATATTATAAAGTGATATTTTTCTAATAAATCCCAAAAATTTTTAAAAAAAATTCAAAATACTTGATTTCCAATTTTTTTCTCTCTTCCTTTTTTTTTTTTTTTTGAAATTTTACTGTATGAAATCAAATTTCCTCGTTGACAGATGATGGCATAGGAGTTCGATGTGTTTCACACATAAAGTTGGCAACTCACTTCATAATTAATTTCATATATATACGGCAGACTTATCTGCCGCAAAAGAGAGAGCCGTAAATTTAATTAAATGTGGGTCTCCCAATGACAATTTTTCTTTTTTGATACATTTGTAACAATTGAATGCTCCTCTAAGAGGTGTCTTTGGCCACATGACCCGAAGGATCGCGGTCCCAATGACAATTGAGATAAATGAAAAAGGTTAGCAAGATATTAATTAACTCTTGTCAACTCATTTGGTAGCGCTCATCAAGAGTTAACGTCAGCTGCTTATCTAGTACGAGAATTAAAGCTCATAACTACTATCTCAGCTCATTAAGTAGGACCCGCACTTGGTGTCAGCTCATTTTGCTGGGATTCTATACGACCTGAAAAATAGTTGGCCTCAAGCTCATAGTGTCCCAAAACTCCTTGTATTGAACTCATCAAGTCCAGTAGTAGTGCTATAATACTGTTTTTCTTTGAAAAATCAATCTTGGTGGATTTAAGCTGAAGTTGAAACAATAGAGTAGAAAGAAAAATCGTAAGAACAGAGAAGAAAACCAAGACGAGAAGCCAAGATTGTAAGAATGTATTTGAGCTCATGTGATGTTGCTCACAACATACTTTTTGACATTTCACTGTACTACTTTAGGTTGAAGGCTAAAGCTTGCTTGCGTTGTTAAATTAGAATAATCTTTGTGAGTGCTAATCTGTTGTTTAGTTTTTATGAAAGACTAATCTCTAATTCTTGTGAATAAAAGGGTGCTTTGAATTTTGAAATAACGGACCAAATCCAAAATGGACACACATACTCAAAAAAATTATTGTTCACACTGCCAACTATTATGTGTTCTATGTTTTGTTTATTTCAATCAAGTGTTTCTTGTTCATGTTAATTTATTATATTGCTTAATAATACTGCCAAAATACTCCATATTTTATATTTTGTATGGTTCAACTACCATCTTTTTTTTTTTTTTTTTCCCTGTTGATGTTTTAATACCGCATTGCAAATCTTTAATTTAGGTGGTTCTTTCTTTATTTTTGTTTGCATTGTGGAATGGTTTGCTTTCATAATACAATGCGCACTTTTTCTTTGATGCTATGAAGGGACTGGAGTACAAAAGCCTGATTACTTGGCCACTGTGGACGTTGATCCAAGTTCTCCTACTTATTCAAAGGTCATCCACAGACTGCCTGTGCCATACTTAGGTGATGAGTTGCATCATACAGGATGGAACTCATGCAGTTCTTGCCATGGGGATCCATCTGCGGATCGGCGTTTTCTGATCGTACCTTCACTGATGTAAGAACCTAAAGTCCTATATGAATCAAATCTTCTCGTTTTGTTTATTTCAATTAAAACGTTCTATGATTAATCTTTTGATTGCAGATTATTTAATCTGTAAATCCCTGCAATGACATGCATCAATAGGCAATTCATTTTAAATTTAAATCTGTACTATTTTCAAAGTGTCCTTTTTTGAGGGATAATCGACTTGATATACCTCATCTGGTCTTACTTCTTTTACAGATCTGGCCGTATTTATGTGATTGACACAAAGACAAACCCAAATGCTCCTTCTTTGCATAAGGTGGTTCATCCTGAAGAGATAATAGAGAAGACTGGGTTGGCCTACCCTCACACATCCCATTGCCTGGCTTCTGGTGATATATTGTTATCATGCCTGGGTGATAAAGATGGAAATGCCTCAGGAAATGGATTTCTTCTTCTTGATTCAGAGTTTAATGTGAAAGGAAGGTATACTTTNAGTTCACTTTTAAGAGTTCTGAATGACCTTAGAAAGTTCCACTTCATGCAACCTTACTCTCATTTAGTACGGACACTTTGCTCCCAGCATGTAAAAGTAAAACACCGTCGTTTATCAGATAGCAGATAGTTTAACTTTTAAAATAAGAGCAGTAATTTTAAATCTTTGTTTGCAAAGTTAGATGTAGTTGAATGGTGCATGGAAAACATCTATTGCAGTACTGACACTATTTAACTTCTAGCTATTTTTTTTCATTTTCAGGTGGGAGAAAGAAGGGCATAGTCCTGGGTTTGGCTATGATTTCTGGTACCAACCGCGACACAAGACAATGATCAGCTCATCTTGGGGTGCTCCTGCTGCTTTTACCAAAGGCTTTAATCTTCAGCATGTCGCTGAAGGACTCTATGGGAGGCATCTTTATGTATACAGCTGGCCTGGGGGTGAACTGAGACAAACATTGGATCTTGGTAGCACAGGGATGTTACCCTTGGAGGTGAGTTCAATGTACTTGATTTGCAGTTTGTTCGGTATTTGCATTTTATGAAACCATGTCAATGGTCATATTCACATGATTACAGATAAGGTTCCTGCATGATCCTTCCAAAGATACTGGATTTGTTGGGGCTGCCTTGACAAGTAATATGGTGAGGTTTTTCAGGAACCCAGATGACACATGGAGCCATGAGGTCTGTACATAATAGATCTACTTGTTTTTGTATATGGTTTTCCTTTTTCTTATATATTTTTCATATGACGTGTTTAATCTACTAGTCATGCATTTGCTTTATTTTTTATGATGCCATCATTGGCCGCAATGGCTTGTGCTGATTTTACTTTTCCCAGGTTGCAATTGCACAGAAACCACTGAAGGTGCAGAACTGGATTCTTCCAGAAATGCCTGGACTGATTACTGATTTTCTAATTTCACTCGATGACCGCTATCTGTACTTTGTGAACTGGCTTCATGGTGACGTGAGGCAGTACAATATTGAGGACCTTAAAAATCCCAAGTTAACTGGCCAAGTCTGGGTTGGGGGACAGATTCAAAAGGGAAGCCCAATTTTGGCCGTCGGGGAAGATGGCGCAACATTTCAGTTTGATGTTCCAGAAGTTCAGGTTTGTGTGATCATTATTTGTTTATACTTTTTTTTTTGGTTCAATTTCTTTCAATGCTATTGACTCAAACTTCTTGTTTGGTATTGAGATGTTGTTAGACTTTTAAGTGTCGCACAAAGAGTCCTTTTTTCAATCACTTTTTAGATCATGGGAAGTTCTATCTATTTGTCTCACTTGTTAGTCTCAAGTTATTCTGATTGCTTACTACTGGGGGACGCTTTCTTCCTAAAACTTCGATAGTCAGTCTTTAGTGTTTCCATATTGTCAATTTATCATTTCATTGCGTAAATAAGACACTATTCTTTAGTATCTGGTGGCAGACTAGCAGTTTCCTTCATCTGACCTTATTTCTTTCTCGGACCAAAAATCTGGTATCAAAAGTGGTCCAGTGTCAAATTGTTGGACATTAAAATCATCCAACTTTCCTTGAAATGGCATCATTGATAGCCAGCTTTTATGTTGCGTCACTTAAGCTCCATGCATCTACGTACGTGCGCCTTATTTTAACTACACCGCTCAATAAATTTTGAGAGAAGGTCCTTTGAAATCTATTATTCAACTAAGACCATTTCCTCTCTACCGACATGGTTAGTGCCTAGTTTTAACCAATTTAGGTGAATATGTCCTGCTCCATTGGATGGGCTATTCACTGTGTCTCGAACTGATTTTTGGATGTCTTCCTTCAGGGACATAAATTGAGAGGTGGACCACAAATGATACAGTTGAGCTTAGATGGGAAGCGGCTCTACGTGACCAACTCGCTTTTCAGCACATGGGATCGCCAGTTCTACCCTGATCTTACGGAGAAAGGCTCTCACATGTTACAACTTGATGTTGATACTGAGAATGGAGGTTTAGCTATAAACCCAAATTTCTTTGTGGACTTTGGAGCTGAACCTGAAGGTCCTTCCCTAGCCCATGAAATGAGATATCCTGGAGGTGACTGCACTTCAGATATATGGATTTAACTCTCTTAAATCGTGCTATAATCTGTCTTGACTTTGACATCACTCCAGTGAAATAATAAATAAAGCGTCCAGTTTGTATTTAAGTGTCTGCTTCAAACATCTTTAAAGATAAATAAATGTCCATTCACTTTATTCTGATACTAAATAAAATGGTGGTTCTATTGTTTGTATTTTAGTTTTACTTGTTATCCTTAACGGCTTTTTTTTTTTAGTAATATATAAATTTTTTTTTATGAAAAGTAACATAAAGGTGGATTCTTGCCTGAAAGTTTGTGAGCGAATAGAAGAATTATAATTCTTAAAAGCACATAATGAGCACAATGCTACAGAGATGTGCTTGCTTGAATGGATGCCTACAAGGTTTGTCAGTAATGCATTGAGGAAGATTATAACATATATGGAAATGGTGTTGGCTTCCATACCATTACTTGGGATTCTTAGCTTTGACAATGGCATCACTTCAACATCAAATTTATGAGGAAAATAGAGAGTACACGGTGTTTTAAAATGTAATATCAAATATACGGTATACCACTTTTTAATATTTTTACTTTCCCTCTCTTTATCGTGTTATATATGTATGTATATGTATTGTTCCATCTCTTAATCTGTTCTCTCGCTCAAACTCATCGACCGAACCCCCCCACCCCTTTTTACCCTTTTTAGCGAGGTGAGGGACAAAAGGCTCGAGGATGTTTTCGACCCATCATCCATGGTCCTCGGCCTTATTGATTCAATTTTTGGTGATTGGATTCAATTGAACTGGAGAATCGTTTGAGTTGGCCAATCGGGTAGTCGATTCTGACCCTATGATCACCGAGTATAGGTAACCGATCTGTTTATCAAACTCATTTTTTTTTTCCTTTTTTTTTTTTTCCAGTTTTCGAAAAAGATTTTTTGATATTATGTGTTGTTTAAGATTGTGATTTATGCTTATTTTCTTGAATAAATATGCTGAAACTTTTAGTTTTGTTGAGTTGTGATGAAAATTACATTTTTGGTGATAAATTTGGTCCATTTTATGGATATGTTTGTATTGTAATGGTGTAAATCCTTGCTTTGATTTTGTTGTTAACTACCTGACTGGCCAACTCGTCCGAAACGATTCTCCAACCTAATCGAATCAAATCACCAAAAATTGAATCGAAAAGCCTGAGGAACATGGATGATGGGTCGAAAACAACCTCAAGCCGATCTATTTATCAAACCCATCTTTTTGTCTTTTTCCTTTTTTTCAGTTTTTTTAAAATATTTTTTTTGATATTATGTGTTGTTTAAGATCATGATTTATGCTTATTTTCTTGAAGAAATATGCTTAAGCTTTTAGTTTTGTTGAGTTGTGATAAAAATTACATTTTTGGTGATAAATTGTCCCTTTTATGGATATGTTTGTTAATATAAATCTAATTGTGGTGGTGTATTTCTTTGCCTTGATTTCGTTGCAACAGTGCAAAATTTGGTAGTAAAAGGGTTTATTAAGAAGATAATTTGGGGATTATTGTGTGGAAACCATGTTGAGTATTGAGAGAAAGAATCTAAACCGGGTAAGTCTCTTAGGAACGAAATTTAGTAGAAAAAGAGTTTGTTAACATGAGAATTTGAGGGTTATTTTATTTGTATAACAAATTAAATAATATGGACTAATGAGAAGCTGTAAAACTATATATGGATTTGTGACGGAAATCGTAATGGTTACTGGTTCTTGTGTTTTAAGAATGCCCACATAACAAGCAATTAAAAAAAAACCATTATGCTGCCAAACTAATGAATTTTGGTATTGAAGGAGTCTTGGTGGAGGAGTACTTGTGGTGGTGGTGGTGATTGGTTTAATCTATATTTATTTGATTGTATACAACATTAATCTCCTTTATTTCTATCTTCTAATACCTGTTACCACAATTGATCTTAGGTTATCAATTGTCTATTCTAACATTTGAAATTTAAGAGTTGTTTACGAGGTTTTCTCTTTTTTCACTTGAAATATTTTGATAAATTCTATATCTTCTAAATGTGCTACAAGTTCCCAAATTTCTTACTCTCAATTTCTACATATGATGGTCTCAAATAGAGTTTTTTCTTTCAAGCGTGATCGTAATATGTCAAGAGATTTGATGGCTTTTTTAATTTAACTTTTTATAATAATTTTTGGCATATAAGGTTTATTGGATGTCTGATAATGAAGAAGTTGGTTCTAATTTATTTGTTAAGTAGCTCAATTTTTTTCCTTATTTCTGAAATTTACATTTCCTCCTATGTTTATATGTTGACTCGGGTAGTGTAGTGATTAATAAAGAAATAGTTACTAGTGGGATCTCAAAACACTCAAGGGGAGGTAGTGGGTGTCTCCATTGAAGAAGAGGTCTAGCCATGGGATTAGTGTAGTGGTCCAACTTTTATTATCACAGCCTACAAAAGCAGGTAATAGCTTTGCACAAACTAGGTCTAGTATTAACTTTGACAGGGAGAATGTAGATGTCATAAAAATGATAGATAACAGTTAAATGATAGCCAGTTTTATAGCCCATCAAACATTTTTATAGAATAAAACTTGGTATATCTTTCTTTCAATGAAAAAAAGTGTTTTTCTAAAGTAAATGTTTGTTTTCTTTTTATAGAGATCAACACTTTAAGATCAGATTGCAAATAGATATCAGACTGCAGAACTTTGGACAGAATAGTCATAAAAGACTCGTAATAATTTTAGTTATGTGACTTATGGAAGGATTTCCAATGTTTCATTCAATTTTAGATGTTTGTTTTTCAGTTGCTGGCATTTTGATGGGTTTATGAGCATAGAAGACTCGTAGCCATTTTTAGTTATGATGTAATTAGTATAATTTGGAATTTGATTTTGTTCTTTTGTTTGGATTTTAGAGATGTATGTGTTTGACATCAAATAATATTCTTGTGCATTTAATTTGTTATGGTATTTTATTTTTTTTTTATTTTGGAAATGATTTATTATGGTGTTTAAGAAACCCATTTTTTATGGATCATGGTTGGATGCTAATTTCTTTTTTCATTTTCATTTGCTTGAATTTTAGAAACTTTTATTGTGTTTTCATTATTGGTATTATTATGTTTTTATATTTTTAAGCTTTCGATCGTTACCTTTTTTTTTTTCTTTTCTTTTCTTTTTTTCCCCTTCTTTTGTGAGTTTCACTAACTTATTAACACATGGTATCCAATTTTGTGTTTTTATGTATTATTGAGCACCATTTTTATGGATAACCAATATGGAAATTAGTAACTAAATATCATGTAACAGTAACAAGTAACCAAATTAGTGTGATTAGTAACTAGTAATCAGAAAAATAAATAATTGGAAACTAGTAACTAAATTAGTGTAATTAATAATTAGAAACCAGTAACTAAATTAGTATGATTAGCAAATAGTAATAAGAGAAACCAGTTTCTACAAACGAGTAATCAAACTAGTGTTACCGATAACTAAAAATTGAAGAAACTAGAAACAGTTCACAAATAAGCAGTAATGACCATTCTGGTAAACATAAAAACTAGTAACCAATTGAATATTAATGACTGCTCTAGTAATCATATAAACCAAAAGTTGGAGAGAAAATAGTAACCAATTTGGCAATAGTAAGAACAATGGTAACTAAAGAAATCAATAACCATTTAGTAGCATTGACATTTTTTGAAAAATTGAGACATTGGTTGTCTTTTAGGATCCTTATCAATATTTGTTATCTTTGCAACTAATCTCACCAGTTTTTTATTGGCCACAAGTTTGAAAACCAGTAACCAGATTGGTTATCGATAACTATGTACAAGTCTTGAAACTAGTAACCAGGTACCAATCTAAAAAATAATAACCAAATTAGTTATCATTAACCAAATTGATTACTAGTTACTAAATTGGTTACCAATAACAAATAATCAGTAACTAAATTTATTAGTATTAGTAAGCGTGCTAATCAATAATTAAAGTTTGATAATTAATAACCAATAATTAATAATAAATTAGTAAAATTGTAATGAAAATAACTTACAACCAAATTGATCTTAATTAGAAACTAAAAGCTAGATTAGTTACTAATAATTGGTTATCGGTCTTATAAGTGACTATCAAATTAAAAACCAGTAAGTAGATTAGTTTCTGGTTACCAGTAACCTAAATGGTTACCGTTTTACCGTAGTTTATGAAGTACTTGTTTGTTGTGATATGTTTGTTAAGATAATTAATTATTTATTCCTAAAATCTTTTTAAAAAAATAATTGTACCTAGAAATTTATCGGTTGCAATCTAATGGCTTCCGATTTACTATAATAATAATAATAATAATTTTTAATATACTTTTTCGGCAAAAAGAAAAAAGAAATTATTTTATAAAACAAAATCATAAAATATACCAAGATACCAAGATGTTTTTCCTAATTCCTTAAAGATGGGAAAAAAATATACCAAGGTACCAACATTTTTTTCCTAATTCCTTAAAGATGGGAAAAAAAATGCGGTGCCTAATGTTCACAAGGGAATGAAATCTTCTCTACATATGAAGAAAAAATAGCAAAAAAAAAAAAAGAGAGAGAAAAAGGTACCGATGTTAGAAACCAAGAACCTGACTAGGGAGAGCGAACCTAAGCAAAATAAATTTTACATATTTTTTAATATATATATATATAACTACTGTTAATATAAAAAGAAAAGATTTTAAAATTTAACTACAGTTAATATAAAAGGAAAAAGAGAACGAGAGAAGTCCCGTTCGAACCATGTGCACAACCAAAAAGATAAAAGGCTCTTGCCATTAGACTAAAGCAAATTTTAAATTCTGCAGCATTCTCTGCAACATACATTTGTATTAAAACAATACGATTTTATTTATAACATTTGCCACCGTATTTTCCACACTCATCTTTTCAAAAATACCAATTACGTGCGGTATGGAAAGAAATTATATACCAGTACTGTATATTTGTAATTGTTTTTTTCAATTTTTGAAGGTAAAACCCAACAAATCTCCAAATTTATTACCATAGTTTTATTGAGATAGTTTTTTTACGTACGATACTCCCATAACTCTATGAAAGATGTGTCATTTATTGAAAAAAAAAATCAAAATACGTGTCACCAGTGGAAACATGTTCTTTCTTTCCTTTTTCTGCTACAAGACCCCATCCCCCCCCCACCCCCCCAAAAAAAAAAAAAGAGAGAGAGAAAATAAATAATAAAGTTGGGTGTAAATGTCATACAACTGGAACAAATTAATGTGCTTTTATTCGTTTTGATTGATCGGGTAGAAAACATTACCCTTCTATTCTTTGCCAAAAAGACACTGACCTGATTTTGATGCAATTGTTGATTGGTTTTAGACTTTAGTCATCTCTTAACAGTCTATTTTCCCGTTCATTTTTTCCGCTTTATGTATGAAGGAGTAAATCTGTCACTGTCAGAAATGAGCAAATTAAATACTGCACCAATATAAATGACCATATCAGAAATCAGAACGAGTAATAGAGGACTGTCACCTCTGCAGGGCCCTACAAGAGGTCCTGTCCATGATACCATTACCATTCATTTATATAAATGAGGGGACTTCCATTAAAATAAATAAAAGGAAAAAGAACCCAAAAGGAGTGAACACAATCTGACCGGGACAAATGGTTTCAATCGGGTTGAAGAAGAGAAGAACTCAATATTCACTGGTAATTATAACAATAATAATAATGCTAGTTCTTCTCGTTAGCTCAGTCCCAAGTGAGTATTGCAGTGTGGAAGCTGGTGAAGAAGGGGAGCAAACGACACGTCGTAGACGGTCTCTCCAAGGAGGAAAAAGCATTTCCCCAGGAGCTCTCAGAAGGGATCTGCCATTTTGTGGCAAAGTTGCTGGTGGACTTCCTTATGCCATGTCTTGTCTTCCTCAACCTTCAAACCCTCAAGACAGAGGCTGCCTTAAGATCTACAGGTGCAGGAAATGACCTCTCTCTTCATTCATCGTCATCGTCATCATCATCATTATTATTATTATTATTACTTAAAAAACAAAATAGAAAAAAAAAAAAAAAAAACCCTTCAAATGTGTACTTTTATTAAGCTTTCTTTCTCTTCTCCTATTTTTCTTTATATATAGCTTTTAAAATAAGGCACATTTTTGTTGTGAAGGTTTGCAGTTCTTACATTTGTTGAAATTGTTTATGCAAACTTAATGAAATACTAATAGTACGTTCTTCTCTCCATGGGAACCATAAGCTGTCTACATTTTAGAAACTAAATTAATTTCCATAGGAGAGAAGTTAATGAAAAGACTTTTACTAAAGTCCTCGTAGAATCGAGAATGAAAATGTGAGATCATAAATTAATAATTGCATCCAATCTTCAAATTCTCTCCTTTATACGGATCCATCAACATTTATTTATTTTTTTTCTCCTTTTTGTGTTAATTATGATCTAAAGAATCGTTTCAACCATTAGATAGTTTGAGATTAAGAGATTTGTTAAATGTAATAGAATACTAACCAAACACGGAGAGATCTCTATTCTGTACAAAGTTTGGCAACTTAGCAACCGCATCATAACAAAACATAAGACCAATTAGATTATTGTTCCCAGTGTCCAAGACTGTGTTTCATAGAAGTGGTAACTTGAGGTAGCTTCTATAGAAACTTAGCAATGACGTTCACCGCCGCTTACAATCAAATTATATCTTACGTGTAAATGTGTGAGGTACTAGAATTACCATATAAATGTTTGACATGTAAGTCCATGATTTATGCTGTGATAAGGCCATGGTATGATGATAAGAGGAAATTATTGATCTTTAAACTTATTGGCCAATGGTATTTTGGAACATTTGTGAGTCTGACTTTTTAGAACTTTTTCAATTTGTCTTCTTTTCCCTCTCTCTTAGTGAGTGACGTAATAACTAAAATACACACAAAAAGTACAAAATAGTATCGTCCCGTGAATAATCTAAATAATATTGCATTTTACGAGAGGTAGGAAATGATGATCTAATAATAATGATCTGAGGCGGCTGAATAGGATTGGCGGCCTCAGGCAAGATTTTTAATTAGGCTTTTTAAAACGAATATGCACATTATATTTAAAGTTTACCTTTATATCTTTTGGGATGCAAAATTTTTAACTAAATTTTACGTTCTAGATTTTGATAAAAGGGATAATGGTGAAAATGGTCCTTTAAGTATCTAATTTGTGATAATTTGGTCCTCAAAGATTTAGTTGTAGTAATTAAATTTTTGAATTTTCTGATTTGATTTGAAATAATTTGATTCCTAAACTATCGAAGTTGTAATTTACCGTTAAATTTTTTACTAGAAACACATGTGGTGGCATGGTATCTTAAAGTGTATTTGAAAAATAATTTGAGAATTTCAAGTATAGAAATGAACAGGTGAAAAATTTTCTCTAAATTTTCGACTCCAAGATCCTAAAATATATATATTTTTTGACGGAAATTTAACTGTATATTACAATTTAGATAGTTCAATTATTAACTTATTATAAATCAAAAAATTTAGGAATTTAATTGCCACGATTGAAACTTTAAAGACTAAATTACTATAAATTGGATAGTTCATGAACCATTTTTACCATAAACCCTTCGATAAAATAGGTTTTCCTATTGATAAAATAGCTAAATTATTTAATCTTTCGTATATATGACAATAAGTAAGATCTTATTAATTTCAATTTCAAAAAACTTTTGTACGCAGAAATAATATATTGTTATTGGAACTATCAAATAATATCCTATCGATAATTATTATTTTGATAGAGTATGTGTGTGTTATTTTCCTTTAAATTTGTAGTAAGTGGTGGTCATTAGTTAAACCCCACTTTTACAAAAAAAATAAATATTTAGAGATTCATTTAGTCTTTCTACTCTTTGTTTTCTTATACTCCAAGTCATATTTTCTTACGACAAAGATAAATAACAAAATATATAAGAATAGCAATTCTTATAAACAAGAGATCATAAACGATCATATATATATGATGCTAAATGCAAATAAAAATGAAAAAAAAAAAAACAAAAAGAATAATAGAACCTGGAATTAGTATCGAGACTTTTGAGAATAAAACAACAAAGAGAGGATTGATTAGTATTGGAGTTAAAAGAAAACTAATTATAGAATAAATGATTGTCAGATTTTTGTATTTATAGAATTTTATGTTTTATATTTTGGCTAAGAATGGTTAAATAATAATAAATTGTTAACATAATTGATAATTAATGCCATTAAAAGGTAAAAAAACAATGACATCCTTTTTGAATAAAGAATCAAAACAGAGAGTAACTACATATCATTTAAATTACTTTTATTAGGGAAGATCATTTAAAAAAAAAATCAAAGTACATAGTAGTTGCTTAATATATATGGATAATTTAAACTGGAAAATGTGAAATAGTTGTAGAATTTTGGGGGAATTGAAAGAAAATTTGCATTATGGCATTGATTTTTAGACTATTAATAGAAAGATCACCAATTATAATCTTAAGTGAAAAAATTTTAAACACTTTGATTATTATGGGCCTTAGGCAATGGCCTTTTAACGGTTTTAGTAGTGTGTTGTGATTAAATGGCTTTTCTAAGAGCCTTCTCAAATTAATTGTTTATGGAAAATGACTTTCCTAAGAGTTCTCAAATTCATTGTTTAATAAATGTCACGTGACCATAAAATTATAACTTTTTAAAAAACTAATTAATTGTCATAGATAATACGATATCTTAACACACAATATTGTGACACTGATAAAAAAGTCATTTTTCAAAACTCCTAAAAAAATAATTTTAATCCAAATTACTACTATTTTTAATAATCACGTCACTAGCAAGGGTACGGGAAAACATGTAAATGTAATTTCTTTTCCTTGTATAAAGGTTGTGAGGAATTAAAAAATAAAAAAAAAGGCCTAACCAATTACTTTTGCTTGGATATATAGAAGTAATACATTAAATTTGACTTATATTCGGTTTAAAAAAATTCGATAAATTAAGAATCATATCATTAAAAGAAATAAATAAATAAGTGAGCGAATTGGCATTAACATGAAAGTTGATGAGAATACATGTGGTTAAAAACCTTTCGATGAATTATTGGTTAGTTATAGAAATAGTTATTTCTCTTGCTAGTGACTTAATTAATAGGATGCGTTGGTTTCTAATCCATTAACCCAGCGAGGCAGGTTGCATCAGCAAGACCTACTTGCAAAACAATAAAGACGCATCCACTCGGGAAAAAAAAAAAAAAAAAAATGAAAGTTGATGAGAATACATGTGGTTAAAAACCTTTCGATGAATTATTGGTTAGTTATAGAAATAGTTATTTCTCTTGCTAGTGACTTAATTAATAGGATGCGTTGGTTTCTAATCCATTAACCCAGCGAGGCAGGTTGCATCAGCAAGACCTACTTGCAAAACAATAAAGACGCATCCACTCGGGAAAAAAAAAAAAAAAAAAGCCTCGGTCGATCTGCACACTAGCTTAATTTTCACATGTTTACAAGCTTCAATGCAACGAAGTGTACTAAGCCCACGGAATGCCCCGATTAGGATTACTTCTATATTATACTTTTAGCATTTCAAAGTGGTTAGAGAAGGGAAAAAAAAGAGTGAGTGACATTTGGTAAATTGTTATTTTTAGTAAGTAGATTTTAAAAATTGTTGTATAAACGTTATTTTAAGTAAAATTTAGTAAGTACGATAAGGATTACTTTTCAGTTAATTCTATGGTCAAAATATAAATTATTTAACATAATATTTTATAGCACATAGTTTTTCGAACACTAGATGATGCTTTTAAAAGTGTTATAATTTTATAAATTAAATTTATCAAATATACGAAATTTTTTTTACAATTGTTTTTTTACTCACAACACAATTACAACACAGCTATAGTGTAATACAACAATAATATATTGGTCTTAAATCATAACATACATTTATCTGATATTGCTCGAATGCATATATCCTAATAAAAGATATTTTTTTAGTATTTAATGGAATTTTTATTTTCAAAATTTCTTTTTATTCGATTAATTATTTATTATATTTTCCAAATAATAATCCATCTAACTCAACATAATAACAATATTGTAAATACATATTATGTTTTAGCATATGTTATTCTTAATATTTTATTTGGCATAAAAAATATTACATGCTAAAATTTATGATAAAATTAACACAAGATTGGAGAAATTTTTTTCTCCTTTCGCCCCGCAAGGATGCTAAAACTTTAGCGTTATAGCCTACCATATAATATGTGCATTTACAGATGTACTTAGATTATTCCAAACTGAAGTCCATAATCTAAACTCAAGTCCAATAATATGTCGCAAAATCCTTTCGAGAGTAGGTTTACCAGGTATATATACCAGCATTCTACAATCAACAAAATACCTATATGGCCAATCAACTCAACCATCCAATCGAACTCAAACCAAACCAACTCTAACCTTTATTTGACCAATTCTCGATTTTGATAAAAACTCAATCAAAAGTCATATTTTCTAGACGTTTTACAAATGTTTTAGTTCTAAACCTAAACCAACCAAAACGCAGGACGCCAAGACTTCAAAACGTGACTGAAACAAATATGTTCTGGTTAGGTCTTGGTTAGGTCTTGGTTCTCATATTTCTCAATCAGAAAGTTCATCCGATATTCACTCTTGTCTCATGTATTGGATTTAATGGGCCATACCAACTTATCCCTAACTTCTATGGGGACAAATTTCTCTTATTTAGCGAGATTCTTATACAATTTAGAGTCAAATACTAGAAAAGAGCAAATGTCGTGCTAAGTTACTTTTCCTAATCTAAAGGATATCGATTGATAACTGCACCTATTGGGTTTGGAGGCATTTTTTTTTCTCAATATAAAATCACCAAGACGAAAATGTTGATATCAATGTAGTTATAATAATATCGATAATATCGATGAATATTCTCAGAAAAAATGGATATTTTCAAAATAATTCTAATTTTTCTAACGAAATTTTATAAAATACTGAAACAATTAATATTGATCGATTTGAACTGGATTAGTAATAAAACTAATATATATTGTTTGAAAGATATTTTTTTTCCTTACTTGTTACATATTATATAGTGACGTCCTCTCGATTATACTAGGAAGTTAATCGCGAGATGTCAAAAATATGAAACTTCAACAGTTTTAAACACGAGAAGACGTTAAAAGAAGTTTTTAAGAGGTTGCAAAATATTAGATAGGTACCGAAGTCACAATCATAATCTAAACAATATATTTACTAAGGTATTATCCTTAAATAGAATTTATGTAGTTTTTAATATGTTACATATATATTTTTTGATCTCTTTATATTGTCAATCTGTAAATTGGATTTTAGTTTTTTAATAAGTTTAAGTTAAACAATATATTAACTTAAAAAAAAAAAAGAAGAAGAAGAAAATGGGCCATAGATTAAAGTTTTTTGCAAAAGAAAAAAAATCTTCCAAGCTATTTTTGACATTATGTTGATATTTTCAAAAATATTCTTGATAAGCATGTCTATTCACAGATATTATAGATATTGTGGACATTTTGCAAATACTTAGGAAAGAATATCTTTCACCTGTAATAGTCATGTCGAGATTTTAAAACATAAATAATATCGTTCCTTCTAGTGAAGTTACGGGTATATTTTTCTGAGTTTCTTAGAGAGACACGTCTCATATTGCTAGGTATTTTCTACGTACATACTTATGTTGGTTTTCGGGCACAAGTACACTTCATTGAAAATGGTTCGAGCTTTTCTAAAGAGTACGACATGAGTTACTTCATCGCCATATTGTCTTGATACTCGAATAATGACTCTGAGTTATTTTTTCTATCTGTTATTATCCTAAAATAGAAAGAGTACCTTACATCCTTGAATCGATAACTATGTGTTTTTGAGATCTACAAGCTCCTTAGTTAGAAACTCTAAGGGGTTCAAATGATTTGGATTTGAATAGGCTAAAAAAAATGTCGATCGTGGACATTTTCATCCTTCCAAATCACATCAAGACTACAAGCATTTTCTATTAAATTCAAACTTGTCATTTCATTGTGAGGGTTACATGACCATGAAGAGGTGACCTGACCCATTTTAAACAACTTCATTTATAACTGCACTATAACTCGTTTTCATCTGACCAGGTCTCAGTCAGAACATATAGTTCAAACTTCAAAGGTGAAAAGTGCTGCGTCTGGTGAATTTCTAGAAATTAAAAAATGACAATAATAGATTAATAAAAGAGCTCTCATGCAACTGGTTAAGAATCAATAATATTATTTTTCCATCCAAAAAAAAAAAGAATCAATATTATTCAAAACCTTAGTACTTGCTGAGAGCGCAATTAACATAAAGCCGACGGGAGTTACTTCTGATTTATCTCCGATTTACAATAAGAAGTACCTTCAAATCTTGCAATAAGTTTCAATTCATCACTTTTCAGCTGAAGCGAAAAAGGGCTTCTCTAGAAAAATTAGTACCTTTTCAGTTTTGTCCACTTGCGAGATTATCTACATGTTAAAAATATAACTGCTATTCTACTAGTATTAGTAGAAATTGGTTTTTCGTCTCACCTTACATATTTATGACGTGTATGTGAATCGAAATTTCAATTTCAGTTGCCCACCAGCATTTACATAAGTGGAGGTGGAACCACCTTTGTAATTAGACTTATGGTTTGGACTAAATAAGAAAATTATGACTCACGTGCTACCGACATCACTAACCCAAGTGCCCATATAGACATAGTCAAAGCTAAAGTAAACTACATTATCAAAAAACAAATTAGAATAAAAAATAAAATTTAAAAAAAAAAAAAAAGCTAAGTAGACTATAGAAAACTTTCTGCGTATGACTAATATTATAACCTTCTTAACACTAAAGCCATTTTACACACAAAGCTTCTAGACTTGCATGGATCAACCAAATAAGCTAATAAGGAAAAAAAAAAAAAGAATAAACAACATCATTTAACAAGTGGGAATATAAAGACCACAAGATAGTGGGTCGGTGAGTGAAAATGGGCTGTTTAGAGTTGAAAATTAATGAAGATCATATTTTCA
>JXTB01000180.1:141538-160019 GCA_002914805.1 Parasponia andersonii | reverse complement strand
CAACAATATATATATATATATATATATATATAAAGAACGAAAATGATTTGTCTACAAATCTAATTAGAAAACTCAATGACTTTTTGTTTCTTTGCCCCCACTACCAAAAAACATAATCAAAAGCTATTCCAAACAATGCACAAAAGCAATAAAGATGTTAGAAATACTTGATCGTCGAAGCCAGAAAACTCAGTATGATCCAAACAACTAAAAGGGCAACGTTAGCCTATACCCCCAACTAAACTGCTTTAAGTTAATCCACTCGAGTAAATCAAAAATGAATTTGTTGAACACATTAAGGAAAAGTATTCGATCTTTCTACCAAAAGTTCTTACTTATCTTGTTACAATATAAACGTACACAACTTTTTCCTTTCCCCCTTAAGTACAGTACTCGAAGTCCTGTAATTTCGTATAATTGACCTACCCCAGACCATTTACCACAAAGGGAGTCATAGAATTTGATCTGTTTAAGTGCGTGTAAAATAAAATTAAATGCGTGACTATCATTGGTTAGGTGAAGTGCTCGGCCCCTCTACTTATCTGAATGGAGATTCCACTACCACCTCTTTCTTAAAAGAAAACAAAAAATAGAATGACTCAATATAAAGTGCTTCCCAGCTGGGACAGAAGGGAAGCCAAGCCATAGAAAAAAAAAAAAAAACAAACAAAAAAAAACAAATAGAGGTCAGAAAAGCATGGTTTCTCTCCAATTCTACAACTACCTCCTAATTATTGGCCTTCTCTATTTCAGCAGCGCTGCCTCATTGACAGAAGGCGATGCGCACACGCCCTGCAATGGTTCCATAGCAGAGTGCGACGAAGAAGGTGAGATGCTGATGGAGTCAGACATTAGTAGAAGGGTTCTTGCACAGAAGAAGTACATCTCACCAGGGGCCTTAAAACCAGACCAACCGGTTTGCAACGGCGGTGGTAGAGGGCAAGCTTATAGCAAATCTGGAAACTGTCTTCCTCAGTCATCTAACCCTCCAGATCGAGGGTGTGAAAAGTATTATCGTTGTAGGTCTGATAATTGATCCAAGCTCCATGGATTTTGTAATACCTATACAATGGGCTTGAAACTTCAAAGCAATGTCTCTACCCCAAATATTAGCATACATAAGTTTGCAATAACTATCCACAGACTTCAACTTGCTTATAGCACCTTTCCTTCTTTTCCCATTTCTTTCAATTTATTTTTTCGCTCTCTTGTTATTTGCCTACACTTCTTTGATTCATGATGCTGTCATCAATTCCTTAATAAATTCTATAATTTCAGCGAGTTTTGACAGAGTAGGCATATAATCTAATGTCCAAACCGTCCAATCTACTACTCGCCACTGAATCATGAATACGAGGAGTATATGAGCAAATTAACTAATATACTGATTTTTTTTTTTTTAATAGAATTTAGTCTGTTGTCATAGGCACAAAGGTTACATGCTCAATTACAAAACATACTAACTGACAACTTAACAATATGTTCTGTTGATAGTTTCACAGTTTTCTTAATACTTCTGAAATTCTCTTGAGCAGTATCAGACAAACCACAGATAGGCAGATTATTTAATGTTGTATCCCAACCAACCATAAAAATTGCAGAACACGAGAACAATAAGAACCTCGTGTCATTTGGCCTCAATCATGATTCACCTTAACAGACAGTAGTAATGACAGACAAACAAAACCAAGGAGCTAACAACTCTCAAGTAGAAATAAAATAATTACTCTCACCTATTTAGAGTTAGTAGCTTGATGTTTTTCAAAAACTCATAATAGAGAAAAGAGAACGATGACCTTATTTGAGGTTTATCTAATCATGGAGCATCTCTACAAATTTTCTCAACATCGTGTATTTTAGTTTAGTATCATTCTTCATTTGGGAGGTCATCTTCCCAAGTTTGGCCCAAGAGAAGAAGCGAAAGAAAATAAAGGTTGCATTTTCAGTAAGGTGATTACTGTGTTCAACTGGAATCTGGAAACCACTGCTTAAATGAAAGCTTCCAAACCTCTCGGACATTAGAAGAACCATCTGCAACTTCAGCAACCATGCTAAAATCCATAAGGCCTGCATAAGAGAAAAAGAAAATAAAATTATTTCAATGGCCATCGAGTAACTATGCAAGGATTTAATGAATGTAATTCTAAAACATACGAATGAGATTGGAAATACAAAACATTCACTAATTTACTGGGAGTATACAAGCAAACTAAACGGCCTGTGGAAATAGTAACATTCATGATCTTGCAGCTTCTAAGCCTGTTATATGCATATTCATACAAGTGGCTATCAAATTACAAAATTTACTACAATAATAACCCTGTACATGCATCAACATTTTATGCTGTAACCGTACCAGTTGTGCATGTGATCTACAGAAGGAAGAACATAGAAGAGAAAATAGACTAGGAGAAATAACTTTTAGAGATTTTTAGTTTCTTTATAATATTTGAGAAAAAATCTATGAATTAGCTCACCATCTTTCTCCACCATAGATAAAAATTGTCGCGTTCCTCCACCTACTCCAAAATAATGCTTCTTTGCTGCCATATACACCAGACCATGTGGATAGCTCAGGCACTGCATATTACAGACTTTAATACTAAAGCAGATAGAGGATGAGATTATAAACGAGGAATAACTGGTAAGATTAATTCAATAAAGTAATACCTTTTTTAAAAGTTCATAAAGTCTTTGGAAAACAGTGACGGAGTAGACTGTCTCTGCCATTAAAATAATATCATAACCATGAACAGAAAAATCCCCTGAACTAGGATCAGATTTCTCCTTACTGTCACGTACATGAGGAAGAAGTTTATCGATTTCACTCCAGTCACCAGCAAAGAAACGAACTCTTGCCAATGTCTCAGAATCTGTTTCATCTATTTTTGAGCGTTGGAGTTTCTTCTGAAGATTTGCATTTACATTGGGTATGGTAAGATATTTTAGGACCTCAGCATTAAAGTCTTGGAAATGAATGGCAGCTGCACCCTGATACAGCAACAGAAGAAGCATGAAACATCTGGTTTAGGCCACTAAAGTAGAAGCCAAGGATAGAAATTCACCTCAAGGCATGCAAAGATTCCAGGGAGTCCATGACCACATCCAAGCTGAAAAATTATCAAAAGAAATCTAAGAAAGTTATAATGATAAAGCAAAATAGGCTAAATAGGTCTCATTTCTTGTCCACATCTTTCCAAGAGAACTAATCATCGACAATCAGAATGGCCTGTCAAAAAGCCATAAATTAATATTTTGGAAAATAATTATAACAAAATTAAACTACTCCTAAATATAAATTTACTTATCAACATGAATAATATGATCAAAAGATTCAACATGTGAATTTAAACCTTCTCAATAATTTTCATTTTGAAATGTAGCTGACATTATCAAATAAAATTGTCATTTTTAGACTTTATCTGTTAGATTTGATTCGAGCACTAAAAAAGTGCCAGTCAGCCTAGAAAAGTACTGAGTGGAGATCTTAAACTAGGACATTCAATATAATTTATACTTATAAAACTGTTCTTTAGGTGTCTACTCACTCAGCATAGAAAAGTACTAAGCAGAGGCCCTGAACTAGGACATTCTATGTAATCAAAACTGAAGACTTTTCTGCAGGCACTCACTACTCGCTCACTAAGTCATGTATTTACAAGACTATTCTCTAGGTCAACTGATTCTAAGTCAGTCAGTCGCTCACTCGCTCCACTCATTCTTCAAGAACTAAAGTACGAGAGTAAACTAACACGTAATGTAAGTAATCTCTACAATCTGAATTAAGTAGCAGAAATTTAATTAAAGATGGAAAACCCTTGATGAATCTCATTTATATATTTTAATTCGAGTCAAGCTAAAGATGGATTTCTCACTTCGTACTTTGGCAAACAAATGAGTATTTTCTACCTCATGACCTTGAGAGGAAACATGACCAAAAGATAACCTACAAATTAGAGTAACCCAACAAGTAGTACAGTTACAATAATCAAACCAGATGTTGACACCAAGTAGCATTTGACACATTGTGGAACAATATACAATCACCAGAAAATTATCACGCCCACCTCTAATACTCGCTTCCCTGTAAAAGCTAAACGCTCATTTCCAACCTCAGAGCGAAGAGCTTTAACCAGATCTAGTGAACCTTCCCATAGCTTCAGTCCTCCTAAAACCCAAAGTAAGAAACAAAAGAATAAAGAAAAAGAAGCATTCAGTACTCACGAATTACGAGTCGTCAGGTAACTATTGGAGCCTAAGAAAAATAAACATGTTTTAATTAAGGAAATGGAAACAAAATCCAATAAAAATGTATTTATGAAACAAAAAATAAAGTGAATGAATGAGAATCCTATTTTTACCTTCATATTTTCCAGGGACTAAATCAGAGTTGGACAAAGCAAAAACCTCTCGAGTACTAACACGGCCCTGGAAGAAAGCATCAAACAAACCATTCAACAGAGTCAGATTTAACTTAACAATAACAAACAATCTAATTCATGATGCTTTGAAATATTACCAGCATTTCTCTCTAGTTTGTAACGAAAGGAAATGCCACGAACCCGAATTAGGCTATAGAACCTTATTCTAAAACTTTTTAAGCATCTGGGTACAGATGGAACCAAAATAAATCCTCATTGGCCCAAAAGATTACTAATTTCTTTATACCCTTTTTCTTGTAGGAATCGGAAACATTGAGGACATAAAAATAATCCAAAATTTTTCTAATGAAATAAACAAAAAAGCAAAGAAAAACTGACCTTAAGCAAAGTAAGCCCATCCAAGTTCACTGGCTCCAAAGTATATTTCACAGACGGTGAGGCCTATTTCAAGTTAAACCCAATCAATCAACCACAACCATGTAGTGTGCAAATATATATACATAAGAAAGAAAATTGATTGTACCTCTGAGAAGGTTACTTCGACACAAGGAGGTGGAGGTGGAGGTGGAGGCGGGAGCGGCGGTTCCGGAGAGTCGAAAAACCCAAAACCGAAATCGGTGTTACTGCTGGCGGAAGAAGAGAAGAGCCGAAAAGTTTGAGAACTCCGATTCTGAAAACCATTTGGAGAAAAATGAAAACAATTTCATTGTAAGAAGGCAGAAGAATAGATATCACTGAGTTCCAGTATTTATGGCCATGGGAAGAAGACGGTGTCCACGAGACGCACCTCGTTTTCCGCCATTGTTCACTGCTCTCTCTACTACTACTGCTCTCAGTCTCAGGTTTAAACCCAGCGGGGCTTATTTGGAGTAGACCAACCCCCGCCCCACGATTTGAGGTTTCGCTTTAGAAGAAGTTTGCACATAAGCCCATTCAAAGTTCAACCCCACAACCCCCTTTTTTTTTTTTTTTTTTATAACTAATATGTTATTCGAATTCTACATGTGGAATTCATAAGTGTTGAATTTTTATCATTTAACTCGCTATATTTAATTTGGAATTTTTTCCTATATATTAAAGTTTTACCCGTATGATACTTGTTTCCAAGCACTCTATCTATTACTCTTTATTAATAAACTAAATTTCATATTTNTGAGGCCAATTGAATTTTTTAACACTCTTTTATCTTTCAGAGACAACACGATACGAATTACATATTCCAATTGCAAAAATGAGAAAGAATAAAAATTCTAAAAACCAAATTTAATATGCATACCCAACTAAAGGTAAAACTTTATCTTCCTCGTCTCTATTTTAAGTGAGAGTAGAGAAATGCAATGGACAACACCCTGTTTAAAGTAATTCCAATAAAAAAAAAATACATGATTTCTTTTATTGGTTTCAAAATGGTTACATTGAATCCAAATGTTTTACTAAAATACTTTTAGGCCAAAATTTCTTTATGTATTACTAGTATTAGAGTAATCAGGAAAAGTTCCAATACTAGATTTGAATTAAAATTTTAAGTTGTCTTTGGTGTTAAAAAAAAAAAACAAAGTATTTTATTCAAAGACTCTAGAATAACTAATATTATTTTTTTTATTATTTCAAAACTCGTAATAATATTTTATTCAAATAAGTCTAATCAACACTTAATTTAAAATATAATAAATGGTACTGACAATTTTGGCCTAAAAGTATTTGGTGTTAAAAAAAAATAAAGTACTTGCATTCAAAGACTCTATAATAACCAATATGATTTTTTGATTATTTCAAAACTCATAATGATATTTTATTCAAATAAGTCTAATCACCACACAGTATAAAATATAACAAATAGTGTTGACGACTTTGGCCTAAAAGTATTTTAGTAAAATATTTGCATTCAACGTAGCTATTTTGAAACCAATAAAAGTAATCATATTAGACCTATTTTGAATAAAATATCATTATGAGTTTTAAAATAATCAAAAACCTAATATTGATTATTCTAGAGTTTTAGATGCAAATACTTTGTTTTTTTTTTTTTTAAACATCAAAAAAAACTTAAAATTTTGATTCAAAATTAAATGTTAGAATTTTTCCTTATTACTCTACTACTAGTATTGCATAAGGAGAGTTTTTCAATAAAAGAACTAAGTAGTAGATGAATCTATGCATGTGATAGTTGATAAAACTAATGACTCCTCCAATAAAAAAAAAAACATAGATGATTTTGTTATATGTATGATATTAAGCTTGAATGATCGGAGCTTAATGACAAATCAAAAGATGATAATTAACTCCAATCTTAACGCAAAAAAGATGAAGGCCTTTTAGAATGATGGAATCCTCGTCAACAAATCAAAGTATATCTTCTTAAAAAGTTTGAGGTCAAGCATTTAAAGCTTATGAAGATACCGAAATAAAGCTTAGTATAATTTATTATAATGAACTATCTTAAGTTGTTTAAATACTATTTCTTTTGCTCAATCCTTCAAAAATAATTCTATGCTTTTTAAAATGATGAATTCTCATTGATTTAGTTTTTGGTTTGGTCATTTTTCTTATTTTCCTCTCATAAATTTTCGAAAAATTACAAAATAAGCACTTTTGGCAAACCGAAAATTCTGTCGGTCTAACAAAAAAGTAACCTGGAAAATCAAGTTCTTTTGCCATTTTTGTCAAACCCAAAACTAGTTTTTAATCTACTGAAAACTCACAGTAAATCATATATTGAAGTGTTTTTAGCAGATTTTAAATGATTCTCCCTCATTTCTTTAGGTTTTATTTGAATTTTCATTTATGAGCTTAATTTTGATTAATATATTAATTACTCATATGTGATTCAAATAGACTGTATAATGCATATTTTTGAAACTCTTATATTTGTACAAATATTTATTAGTTTTTACATGACAAACAACATGCATAATTAATTGAATTATTTTATCTATATCGTTAATTTTCAATGATAGTTTAGACTCTGTATTACGATATTATGATGTAATGAAGCCTTATTTTGAATGTTTCTCTTAGCATATGCCGTGTCTTTAATTTCCACTATTTGGCACTTATATCTCTCATATATGAATGATCTTTTCTCTCTTTAGTTATTTACATTTTGATCATGATTTATATATTGATGGAGCATATTTATAATTTGTTTATGCTAACTAGTCATATATCTTATGAATGCATCTTTTTTGATATGCTCTATAAAGTTTGATGAAAATGAAGAAAAAGAAATTATTTCACTATTGTTTTTTAATGATTTGAATTTCTCTTATGCTTTGTGATGATTATACTTGGATAAATATATTGTCAATAAGTGAAATATTAAAATTTAAAGGTTTCATGATCTTGATTAGATACAGTTACTCTATTTTGAATATGCTATAGTTGTGATACTCATTATTAATAGAAAAAGTTCTGCAAAAAATTAAAAAGAATGCTCTTGTATTTACTTTGTCATCATATTATCGTTCAATCTTATATTTGATATTTTTATTCTTATTTTGAATATTGTTCTAGATTCCCCTTTATATCCTTATTGCTTAACTCGTAATATCATTTTTCATATTAGGAGAAAATTGTTTGTATATTATTCTTTTATATATATTTTTTATGAATTCAAATAGAGAGAGTAATATAGTGAATTAATGTAGAGAGAATCTTATTTCAAATGAGATAGATTGGTCTTATAAGATATTTGGTTTGAAAACTTGTTTTTATCTTTTTAATGATGTCAAAAAATGGGATAAAAATGATGATTTATGAATATAAGGAGGAAAAAAATTATTTATGAGCATTCATATTTTAAGTAGGAGAACTTTGTTTAGCATATATTTTTAATTTTCTCATAATATGCTTATTATACTTAATTGAATTAAAAAAAGGAGAGAAAGTTCTTTTACTTTTAAGCATATTTTGAAAGAGCTTAAAATATGATAAGGATTAAGGTAAACTTGTCAAATTTTATATTTTCATATCCTTATTATATATATTTTTTGTCTCATAAATCAATTTTTGTCATCATCAAAAAAAGAAAGATTGTTAAGAAATTAAGGTTTCAATCTTACTCATTCTTATTTTAAAGATAACAAACATTTGATTTAATACTAATATTTTAACTTAAGTGTGTAGTGAAATAGCTTTAAAAGTTTTAACTTAAGTTAATCAATGAATCAAACTTGAAGATTAATGCATATTGGACCTATCAGAAATAAGCTTGAAGATGGAAAATCAAGATACAATACTATGCTTAGATAAGGTATATTTCATACTTAATCTTGTATTTGATTTAGTTCATTGCACATAAATTCTTGTTGCATTGGGTCATGTTTTCAAAAGAGTTTTCAAAGTATCTTAAGCTTAAAATAGTTATTATATTATAGAAGTTTGAAAATAGAAAATAATGATTTATTTAAATAGGTAAAATATATTTTAATATATGATTTCTTAAGTTTAAATAAGTTATATATATATATATATTTGAAATCATGATTATTTGAAATAGGCTTAAAGATTAAAGAAGATTTTCTATATACAAACTAAAATATGTTTTGATATAGACACTTTCTAAATTATTATTATATATATTTGTGAAACTAAAATAAGTTTGTAATAGCTAAAAATATTCTTTTCAAATTGATTTTTAATATTTTTAAAGTATTTAAAACAACTTAGAAGTCAGATTTTGAAAAACACCAAAAGTTATCATAATCTAAAAACAATGGCCAAAAAGTTGTCAAAATTTGAAAAATGGCCAAAACGTTGAAATTATCTTACTAGGATTTTCAATTTACCGAAAATGTATTTTCGGTCTATCGAAAATATTAGCTGGTCAAAATGACTATTAAAATAATTATTGCAAAAGCACTAACCAATAGCTAGTTTAGCAGTTGACCGAAAATGATAAAAACTGTGTTTAATGGTCAGAAACGGTTAGTTTTCGTAGAAGCTTATAAATAGAAGCCATTTTAAGGCTTGAAAAAGGCATTGCACAAATTAATATTGTTATCCAACTACTTTCAAAGTGCAAAAATTTATTTCTATATTGAATTAACTTTCAAATTATATTAAGCTAATCTAATAACATTTATTGTACATTGTTCTCAAATCTCCTAAGCCAAAATTTTATTCATTACTGTGTGATGAGAGTTCTTGAGTGTGTTTACTCTTATTTATTATAAAACCATTTGAGTTAAATTAGGTTAGTACTAGAGTCATAAACAATTCATACATAAATAAGGTTATCATTAGAGTCCAAACAACCCGATTTAGGTGAAGTTGTCACCAGAGTTTAAATAACTCGTATGAGTTGGTAAAATTGATAACATTGTCTAAACAATCTATGTATGTGAGGTTGACACTGAAGTCTAAATAATCTGATATTAGGCATGATAGAGACGGAGTCAAAACTATTGTAAAAGTATGTGTATGCCTAGCAAGAATTCATTCTATTTATAAATGAGTCAGTCAAGTCCACAATCTTGATATGATAGTGAAAAGCTCAAAACAAATTGCTAAGAGACAGGGACATAAGCAAATCATCATGTTTGTCAAATATCGTAAAAATTGAGTTTGTATTTTCTCTATCTCTATACTCTTTACTTTATTATAAGCTATTTGATAGAGTGTTTGATATATAGTATGCTTAATTGACATAGTATTATTGTTATATGTTTGGTATCATTATTTATTTAGGTTAAAAGTTTTAAATAATAGCTTATAGTTTTATATAGTTGAAAAGGTTTTTAAAAAGTATTTAAACCTAATTCACCTTCTTTCTTGGGTTATCAATCTTGGGCTAATATTTTTAACAATATTTTATACTAAGAAAATGGTAAAATTGCCACTAGTTAAATAATAAAATTACTTATTAAATTTATAACCAATAACTTAAATATCCAAATATTCGATTTTTTTAAATATTTATTTGTAGAGTTGAGGAATATGTTAGACATTTTGATTATTATACTGGTATCATTTTACAACTCAATTTTGATCAAATATGACCCAATAAATAAAGTAGACTGAATTTAACAAACTGAGGGATATATTTTGTATTTTGAAAAAAAATGTAAGGATAGAAATTTGTATTTTGCTAAAATATATGGAGGTTTTTGGTATTTTTTTTTCTCTATGCGATTTTTTATTTATTTATTTATTTATTTTCATTTTTCTTATCTTCGAATCGCGACACTTCTGCTTCATAGTAATATGGGTTAAAATCACTTTTATACATTATATTTTGACACCTTATTCAATTTGCATTTTGTGTTTTAGTTATTATCAACATTGACCATTAGATTAATATTTGTTACAAATTTATACACTAATACTAATTTAAATCAATCAATTTACTCAGATAATTTAATAAATTTATACTCACATTAGTTTTTTAATATTTATTTTTTATTTTTTAAACAACTTCTTAGTAAATTAACTATTATAAATTAGTATTAGAGTAAAAATTTATAATAAATTTTAAATTTAAAAATTAATCTTAATAATAGCTAAAATACAAATATAATTTAAACAAAATGTGAAAATTTAAATAATAAAAGTGCTATTATCCCTATTAATATTTACGATTTCGCATTCGGAATTAAAAAAAAGTTAAATGTACCAGTAACTATTTTCTGAAATCCAATAACACTGTTTACGAGGCTTAGCAAGTTCCGTGCACGTGCTCCTTGCCACCGACAAAATCTATTTTCGGAGATGAACAAAGTTGGGCTAACCTTCAAAATCTGTAACCTGGCTTTATGAGGAAATGACCATATTATTTACTCAACCATAAAGATGAAAAAGCTTTCTATAATTTTCTGTTTTTGTCCCTTGGACTAATTAAGTATACTATCTTGTAACAGACAACCAGTTTATTTTCAACTTGAGATTGAGAGATAGTGAGCAAGTCATTGACAACAAGAGAATTGAAAAAAAAAAAAAAAAGAAAAAAGAAAAAAAAACATTCATTAATTAACAAAGAACACTTTAATATATTGGATTCTACTAATTTTAAGTCCAATGATAAGTTATTTGACGGTGTTGATCAATGTTAATTCTCACATATTATTAATAGTAAAAATCACTTCTTTAACCTAGCTCCACAAATTGCGCAGGTGAAACAAGCCACATGACGTTGAATAGTAGTAGCCAAAGCTCCTTGATTGAAGTAGTAGTAAGAAACTACAACCCCCCTTGCTTTACGTCCCAAATTCCAAGTTTTTGGCTCTTTCTTCAAACGAATGGAATTTGCACGGCTTCTATTCCAATTTCTACTTGACTACTCAGACAACTTCTCTCCCTTTTTGCCCTTTTTTAAAAAGCGCTAAAGAATACATATTATATATATATATATATTAACTATACTCTTCTTTTACACACTCTCTGGATCTTACTATTTGACACCTAAATTTTATCATGGTTTATATTATACTAAATAATGAAATCTATGTTTTTCAAAATAAAAAAAAATAATGAAATCGACGTGTCTAACATAAACACAGAAAAATTATAAAAGAGAGCTAGAAATATAGTCTCGCTGCAAAATGTAAGCAGATCCCAAGCTCTTCACTGAAAAAATAGAAATAAAAAATAAAATAAAAGAGGATTTTGCTTCATAAATATGGGGACATGTGTCCCCTTTACATTTATGAGCTTGCTTTCAAGTTTGCGCACAAAGTAACGGACGTTTGCTCCCTCCCTCAGCCCCTCTCACCAATCCAAACACAATTCTCAATCATCTCCCCAAATCCAACGGACAGTAATCATATTCACTAATCAGCTTTTCTGATCTCAAAATGATTCCTCCAAACTCATTTTTGTACTTCTCATACTTCTGGTTTTGGCCAAAAAAATTTCCCTTCATAATTCACACTCTCACTGTCTCATTGTCCACTACAAAACCAATAATTTTCCTCGTTTTTCCGTACTCGAACTCCACTCATTGAAGAAAATAGCTGCTGTTTGTAGCTCATCAGAAACAACAATGGAAAACCCGGTTGCCAAAAAGTGGTCTCAGGAAGTCTGGTTCGCCATTTTCACTTCTTTCGCTCTGTTTTTCGTTCTGTTTTGCTTTGATTACTCGACTTTATTGGCTGCCGACAAAAGGGTACTCACTCCTTTGGTCAATAAACAAGAAAACCCACTTGTTATTTCTGATAACAAAACCGGTTCGACTGGGAAAAACTCCGGTTCAGATCCCTGTGCCGGTCAGTACATCTATATTCATGATCTTCCTAGTAGGTTCAACTCTGACTTGCTCAAGAATTGTAGGCTTTTAACCAGAGGGACCAAGAATTCAATGTGTCCGTACATAGAGAATGAGGGTCTTGGCCCTTTGGTCGAAGATTATGAAGGGGTTTTGTCTAATAAGAGTTGGTTTTCTACTAACCAGTTCATGTTGGAGGTGATTTTCCATAGCAAGATGATGCAATACAGGTGTTTGACAAAAGATTCTTCCATGGCTTCGGCTGTATTTGTACCATTTTATGCAGGTCTAGATGTCAGCCTTCGTCTATGGGATGCCAACATTTCAATGAGAGATTCTTCGGCTCACGATCTTCTTAACTGGCTTTCAAAAAAACCCGAGTGGAAGAAAATGTGGGGGAGAGACCATTTCATGGTGGCTGGGAGAATTTCTTGGGACTTCAGAAGGCAAACGGATAACACCACTGATTGGGGGAGCAAGTTGAGGTTTCTGCCGGAGTCCATGAACATGTCGATGCTTTCGGTCGAAGCGAGTTCGTGGAGGAATGACTATGCTATTCCGTACCCGACTTACTTTCATCCCTCAAGAGACAGCGCGGTGTTCGAATGGCAAAGCCGAATGAGGGGCCGGACAAGGCCTTATCTGTTCACCTTTGCTGGTGCTCCAAGGCCAGACCTTACCAATTCAATCCGAGGAAAGGTTATTGATCAGTGCCAAACATCAAACTCTTGCAAATTCATAGACTGTGGTTCTGTTCAGAATAGTTGTAGTAAACCAGTTACTGTTATGAGAGTGTTTCAAAGCTCAGTCTATTGCCTGCAGCCTCCAGGGGATTCATACACAAGACGATCGATTTTCGACTCGGTTCTAGCCGGTTGTATTCCGGTATTTTTCCATCCGGGCACCGCCTATTCTCAATATGTATGGCATTTTCCCAAGAATCATACCAAGTATTCAGTGTATATTCCAGTGAGGGATGTCATGAAGGATTTGACAGAAGGTAGTATAGAGAAAGTCTTGCTTGGAATTTCCAAGAATGAAGAAGCGAGTATGAGAGAAGAAGTTATAAAGCTTATACCAAAGATAGTTTATGCTGATCCCAGGTCGAGATTGGAGACTCTTGAAGATGCATTTGATCTAGCAGTTAAGGGAATTATTGAGAGAGTAGAGGAAGTTAGGAGAGTGATTAAGGAGGGTAATGATCCTAGTGTTGGTTTTGCAGAAGAAGATAGCTATAAGTATACGTTTTCCCAGTACAACAATAGAGGATAAGCATATTTGGTTAGTCGGATAAAAGGGAAAAGGAATTCTGTGCAAGTTTGTAGAAGCTATACTAAGGACTATTGCATTGGATTATACTAATAAATGTGAATTTTCTAGTCAAGCAAAGACAAATAGAGCTTGTTTTATCTTTCTGCTATTTTCTTTTTATTTCATTTTTTGGCTTTTGCACCTCTTTAAAGCTCATGTGAGAGGCAGTTGGTTCGCATCTTAGTTCATTTGGGAATAAGAGTACCATTAGGAATAACGCATATCCAAATATGTAAATTAATCTTCAATTTCTGCCAAAACTGGTTTTATATTAAGGATGAGAAAAAAAAAACACTGTTTTAGAATCTTGGTGATTGTTTTTTTTTAAATGCATATTTTGGAGAAAAAAAAAAAAGAAAATTATTAAGGTAAACTAAGAGAAACAAAAAGCCGACCAACTTAAGCAAAAGTTAGATGCTTCATTTGTTGAATTGGCAGTCAAACAAATTGGGGTGGACTTGGACTAAAATTTTATCTTTCAACGTGAAATGGAGAGGTCAAAAACAGAGTGGGGGGTCCTCTAGCATTCGGAAAGTTGAGTAAGGCCCTATATTGAAATTTGAAAACTTGGGGGATGTCAGAATTTGAGGCGTAAATTTTGGGGTGGGGACCTTAGAGGCGGGTCCCAGCCGGCATAGAGCGTGACACGGTAACCATTTTGTGGCAGTGTCTTAACTAGTGCCTCAGATTGGGGTAGGAAGATCACATGCAAACGTTACTGTTCCCCAATTTAAGTGTCGGCATAAAATTATATGGTACTTATATGTCACTCCATTTTATCTTATTTTACCTTTGGCTAGTCATAAAGTGCCGACTAACCAGAAATGTCTCTCCATTATGGAGACTTCCCGAGTAACTGATGACAATCTTAACGGACGCCGGCACCGGATGGCTGAATGCTAATAATCCGCAAGATTTCCCAACCTAGTCATCGTCGTATACTAGTATTCTCAAGTACAAATATAAATATCTCAGGTCTCTTTGTTATCCCATTACTGCAAATTTGGGCACTAGAACAAATATAGAATATTTATAAGAAATGTCCTTTTTTTGAATCAATTTTAAAAATGGCTTTTTTTTATACTCATTTAATAAACTAATGTTTTATAATTTTACTTTTATAAACCAATTTTTTAAAATAATAAATAAATTTTATTATTTTTTATAATTGAGTTTAAAAAAATAATTCAATTTTATACGAAATAAATCAAAATTTCAAACATAAATCAATTTCATATAAAATAAATCAATATATTTTAATCTATTTAATATAAAAAACGGCTATTTTTCAATAATTTTCAAAATTCAGTTATTTTTTAGCAAATCAATGATACAAAATTCAATCGTTTGCCTAAAAAGATAAATAATTAGGTTGGTTTATAGTTCCATTGGTACTAATTTTAGCACTAGTGTCCCATTAAAAAATACGGAGGCATATTTTCCAATGCTCACGTTCTCAAAAAATGCTTCTTGCTTTTGAAAATATATTTTGGGCATGTACCGTTATGCTTGAAATGTGTAAAAAATTTTACTTGGGGCACTAGTGCCTCATTTTTGGGGTAGGGAGGGCATTGACGCCGAATGAAATATCTATGTTACCTAAAATAAAAAATCTAAAAAGAAATGTGCGAAGTTTTTATAAAGATACTTATGCGCTTATATCAATATTGTTCAAATTACATTACGTTTAAGCTAGTGTGAGAAAAACTTTCACTAACTTTAATACGTAAGTAAATTCTAAAATACGGTATAACTTTTTTACGGCATTGATAAAGCCAATTTGAAAGATTTGATAGGATAAGAAGGATGAAGGGTACATCGAAATGGACATAAAAATGTATTGTGTCAAAATCCCTCGAATTCATAATAATTTAATAAAATTAATCATGAATTTAATTTTTTAAACTAAAAATTTTCTAAAGTCCCATAATATTAGTTTTCTTAGAAAAAAAAAAGTATTTCTAGGTCCCTATTTTTTATTTATAGTTTTTAGTTTTTCATTCTCATATTTTTGTTTCATGTTAATTCTTTTTAATCTTTTATGTCCAAAATTGACGCTAATTAGCACTTGCCCAAAGTGTCCTCATCTCAGGGGTAAAATTAGAAATAAAGGAAAATTATAATTTAATTTTTAAAAAAAAGTTGAGTTATAGTTTTTATTCAAAATGGAATGAAGAATTTGAAAAATTTTATATAGTTCCAATATGAATCTACTTTGATCAAAGTATTCTATATATATAGTAGAGAATACTTGGATCAAAGTAGATCGTATTTATATATCTAGAAAATAGGTATATAAACACTTGGACCAAAGTAAATTCATATAAATACTTGGACCAAAGTAGATTCATATTGGAACTGTATAAAATTTTGGCAATATATATCTCACAAAATTAACAATATATTCATATACTTTTCTTCTAGATGTATTAATATTGGGATTAAAGTAGATCCATACTAGAACCATATAAAATTTTCCATTTTCTTTTATCCATCTTGAATGAAAATGATAACCTAACTCCTTTATCTTTTTTTTTTTTTTTTAAATATAATAGTTTGTCTTTGTTTCCAATTTCACTCTTACTAAGATGAATACATTTTGGACAAGTACTAATTAACGAAGAAGTATTGAACATAAAATATTAAAAGAGACTAACGTGAAACAAAAAATCTAATAATGAAGATCAAAAAGTCACAAATAAAAACATAGGAACTTAATTGTAAAATACTAACAGAAACAACTTTTTTTTTTTTCTAACAGAACTAATATTAGGGAATTTCAGGGATTTTACTCCAAAAATTGAGTTTAAGGTTAATTTTATTAATTTGTGTCAAGTTCAGGAGAATTTTGTATTAAAAAGTCAAATAAAAAAAGGGGATTATCCCAAGCCTTTGGTCAAATCCGAGTTGTGTGGGCTTAATATCAGTCTTTTATCTTTTGAGCGTAGACCTTAGTAGATAGTCTGGATTCGGAAAAAAAAAAAAGGTTTTAGACACTTATATATATCTTTTTAAAAATAATATAAAAAATGCGACTTCTTAAAAATAATTATTTTTTCATACAATTTTTAGCGATATTTTTTCTAAATACTTCAGCTAGAAGTTAGTCTCTCAAAATTGGTTTTTGGAGTTATTGTAAAAAACTAATTTGGTTTCTTTGTTATATATTAGTTAATGGTTTCCAATAACCAACTAGGAACTAAAAAAATATAATTTAGTTACCAGAAATTGAGAAACCAAATTAGTTATTAGAGAGTGCTAAAGAAATCAATAAAAGAGAGAAGAGGGAAAATAAAAAGTCTCTTCAATCTAGGCCATTCATTTAGTCATCATTATATTTATGATCTAACAGTCCAAATTTGACAAAGAAAAAGAGGCCTCACACTTGGAGGAGAAGGTGATACAATTCTAGTTGTTCGAAATAACAGCTATAACTGGTAGGCAAGAGTTGTGGATGAATTAATCCATTTAATTAGATTGGTTTGGATGTTAAAAACCTTTATTTTCTTTTTCTTTCACCACCATTATTGTTTTACTATGGGTTTATATCGGTTTAGTTATTTTTTGTTTATATGTTATGAGTGAAGGTAATTAACTCTTTATCTTTTTTACTTATTAATTTTGACTAAATTAGATGAATGAATGAAATTTATGTTACTTTTTTTTTATGAAAAAAAAGGAGGATGAGGTGGCCAACGTAGCTATTCTCTTTGGATATGATTATAGGAGTTTTAATCTCGTTCAAGAATATTCCTTATGACTCTATGGGTAGGTTGCCACCATTGGACGGTAGAGTGAATCATCTGAACTCCATCCGAACAATTAGCGAGAACGATACTTTAGGACGGAGGACGGAGCACTGGGCTCGCAAGTAGGTACCTTTACATTTAAAACTTCAGAACTTCAAGCATCTTAAATATGAGGATACCTACTAGCTAGTACCCCACTCTCGTCTCAGGGTGCTAGTTCGAGAGTCTTAAATGTGAAGGTAGGTATCTACCAGTATAACGCCCTAATCTCCATCCCAAAGTGCAGTTCTTGCTAGTTGTTCAGATAAAATTTAAATGACTTACTCTATCGTCCGGTAGTGCTGATTTGCTCTAAATTCTGTAAAGAAGATAATAGTTTTATCATTTCTTTAGAAGGTATAAATTAAGCATTTTACGTAATAGTTTTATTATTTTTCCTTCTAAAAAACGCAGAATAGATTCTTAAATTCGAGAATGGAAAAAAAGAAGAGGTGAAATTTCAGGGCAATTTCCGGCCAAAAAAGGTCAAAATTTAACTAATTATTTATTTTCCGAATAAGAAAAGTCCTATATTATTTACTATAGTTATTCATTTAACCTTTATATAAATGGAACGTTTTCTTTTCTTTTTTTTTGATAATTTATATAAATGGAACGCTTATCTGGCCATAAATTTCTACCAAACCGTACAGTCCAAATTCCAAAAACCGTATCTATAGTCAACCATGGCTGCCGGAGAAGCCATAGCTCGAATCTTCCATTTCTTTGGCCTTTTTACTCAATTTTACCCTTAACCTTTTCGCCCTTCGATCTCTCTCTTTCTCCCATCTTCTCCGATT
>JXTB01000180.1:128325-138500 GCA_002914805.1 Parasponia andersonii | reverse complement strand
TTTTTTTTCCCAGATTTGGATGCTCAAGTAGACTATGGAGAATTCCAAAAACTTGGTTACCCAACTACAAGAAGAAAATATAGTAAGGATTATGGTGCTTTGTTTCTTGAAAAAGTAAAAGTACTTGAAATGTGTATAGTGTATACTAGAATAGTCTTAAAGTATACGTGCATCTTAGCAATCATAGCTTAGTTCTCTCTTCAATAAGTCTACTATACTTTAACAAATGCATTTTACTTGCCATATTCTGATTCTTTTCTTAGACTAGATTCATTAGTAGAGGCTTTGATACCAGGCTGGCTGACACACCAAATCATTCCGGGAGAACAGATTATAGAGACTCGCACAATTGTCATAACTGAGAGAACAGTGGTACACCAAAAATTTACATCACATAATATCGAATCTATTTCAAATCACATAATATGGAATCTATTTCAATCGTTTTATCTTTCAAGGTGTAATCTCACTTTAAAAAAAGATGGTGGTTGAAATAGATACTTGTGTAAGTTTTTTGTATAAATTTTCAGTGATCCTATCATCACTGTGAATTCCATGCCTCTCCAACTAAATGAAGCAATAAATTAAAAGTTGTCACAATTCATCTTCGATACAACTCATTTGAGTAAGAACCTTCTTTGCAATAAACCAATTTAATTTCCCCTAATAGAAAAACCCATTTAATTACGATAAATTTTTAGTTGCTTTTGAAATTCCAGTCAAAATAGAGCATCACAAGAGCATGAATTTGCGGATTCCTAAAGTAAAAGAAGAGGTGTCCAAAAGTAAAATTTGACGAACCAAATAAATCAAAATACTAGACCAACTATGAACAAAACAAATGCGGAATTAAAAGGTAAATTATATTTGGTCGGTTTGTGTATAACTAACAAACTGAAAGGAAAAAAAAAATTCCAACTGACAAAAACTAGAAAAATTAAATAACCGAATCGACCATGAACTAGAAAAATTGAGAGCGAATAAATCAAAACAAAATTATTATAAAAAAAAACTATATTTACTCGATTTAGGTATAACTGACCATAGTTAGCAATTTTAGGTGTAATACCTGTATTATATACTTACATAGGTATTTTTTTAGTTTATAAAGACGAATTACTTATTTTTGTCAGACATACTTAAAAATATTTGTACTTTTCGACGAAAACCTATTATACACATACATATCTTTCAGTCATATAAAATACTCCTCACTAATGTCATTTTCTATGTTTAAGATCTTTTTTTTTTTCATTCAAATTCAATTTGTTTTTATCCCAGTAGATTTTTTTTATTTTCGTATTATTTGATTATATTTTGAATTAAAAAACATTTAATCAGTTATCAATAAGTAATATTTATATTTTCTTGACCAATCACATCAAAGTTGCGGAAAAATGTAACATTTTTTTTTATAGAAAATTACACTTTTTATTAGTGTATTTTACAAACATATTTTTAAAAATTAGAAGTATTATATACATATAAATGAATTTACAAATTTTTAGCGTACACGCATTTTTAGTCTGAATTTTAAAAAATATTTTTGTCAAAAAGTGCGAATTATACATGCCTATATTATTGGCCTTAAATCCCGTCTGGTTCCTCCAAACTGGATAATAAACAACCTTTACGACACCTCATCCCATCTAAAACTATATTTCTATTGGACAGTTTGTCAAAATGTCACCAAAGAAAGCTCAAAACGTTGCTTAATGCAAGATAAGACGAAAAGTAATTATAAGTATCATATTGTCGTAATAAATAGACATCATGATTAACAATTGCTTTGTCTATTTTATACATCCTGTACAAGAATAGTGCCAAGTATTTAATTAATTAGTTTTCCAAATTTTTAGTTGTTTATACTTTTGGTTTTCCATGGCATGTTTATATAAATGCTCTCAATGCTTCGCCTTGCTTGTTGAGAGAACTTCCATTGATGATGGTCGGTCCGTGCCATAATTGCAAAAATACCACCCAAGTTAGTATATAGTTGGTGAGAATGCGACTCCTACTGCCTTTCCTTTATGTGAAGCATCGGTATCACCACTCCTAAGGCTGTAACCCAATTTTCTCCTTTCTACGCTCTATTTGTCCCCTACTATTTACGTATAGTCTCTCTGTGTACACAAAGTCATTACTTGGAGGCTTTTTTTTAGTGTTTTTCTTCTGAGATTCTATCAAGTTAGTCACTTTGATTTTTCTTTCCTTTTCTTTTCTATCTTTTTGTGTCATGGAATTACTAGCCTAAAAAAGAATTTATTTTTTGGAATTACTAGGCACTAGCTTAAAAAAAATTATCTTTTGGAATCCCTAGCTTAAAAACAAAAAAAAAACGGCATGTGAACTTGTCAAAACTAAAAGTGAAAGATTCAAAACACATATTGAAAAGACTGAAATTGTAAAGAATATTTCCAACACATGCAACAAACTTTATAATCTTTAACTTAAAAAACATACCCGTGTATATTTTATCTCAAGGTTTTGAAGACTAATGCCATATTTGGCCATTTTCTTTAATAAAGAAGTTTGTATAGTTTTACGTAGTGTATGTATACATGTAAAAATGAATATTTATCTGTATACACTGAATTTTATCCGGTCAATAAATGGAGAAGTTGTGTTAGCTCAAGTTGTTGTTTTCATCTTTAAGTGAGAAGATTCATGGGATGTTGGATTGTGCTATTGTTTTCACTTCCGCATAGTCGTGATCCTACTATTTGACTATTTTTATTATTTATTATTTTTTGATGGGGTTGGTACAATTGTTCGGAATTAGTAGTCTTGTCGAAATGTAACAATTTAAACAGTACACCCGAGCTAAAAAATGCTCTTGCTGGTGGCCCATTTATGGCTTCCAAGTTCCAACCTTTAAGAATCTCACTTTTACAGTCCACAACCACTAAAAAGCAAGAACAGAAAAAACCCAGAAACCAAAAACCCCCCCCAAAAAAAATGTCAAAGCTCAGAGCCTATCCCATGACCTTGTTCTACTTGGCATTGATTTTAATCCAAACCCACTTCTCAACCTCTAATGGGGTCTCCGTTTTGGACCTTAATTCACTGAAAATCAATGAAATTGGTAGAATGGAGCAAAGAGTTTGCTCCCAAGAGAAGATCGGAGACTGTTTAAGTGAGCTGGAAATGGATTCAGAGATCAACAGAAGAGTTTTGGCTATGCAGAAGAGGTATATAAGCTATGAAACTCTAAAGAGGGACATGGTTCCATGTGCTAGAGCTGGTGCTCCCTACTACAATTGTCATGTTGGACCGGCCAATCCTTATAGTAGAGGGTGTGAGGTTATTACTGGATGTAGAGGTACTATCCATGACATAAACACTTGAAAAAACTATTGTTATATGCTTTAATATAAGAAATGGAGAATGGGTAACCTTTTAATCTTTTATTATTACTATTTTTCGTTAGCTTTTGCCTGTGTTGGTGTATTGGGTTGATGGGATTTTTGGTTGTGATTATTGTAACTTAAGACCCATGTTCTGTAATAGTATAAGCTTGATCTTTGTGAAGAGATCTTGTGTTTTTCTTGAAATAAGCATGAAGCCTTTCACTTTTTTGCCTTCTTCAAAAGGGGATTTAGGTGTTCTTCAAATATGTAGTCCTTGTTTTGCTATCCTCTTAAAACTTACTTTGTTAAATTTCTAAAAATTAATTCCTTGAAACTTCTAAATGTTTATAAGTATGAATTAAATCACAGATTTGTGAAGATTCCATCTTTGTTTGGATAGTTCATGGGAACTTTAGAAATAGAAGCTGCTATACTGAGTTTTCCTGAAACTAGTTTCCTCGTTTGGATAGTGCTAAATCTCTTGGTAGGAAGGGAATATCATCTGAGTCGGAGTAGGGCTGGATCAGTTCAGAAGTGGGTAGAGTCCTTTAGGATTGTATGACCCTATCTCCTTACTTTTCAGGTCAACCTGACTTCAAGCACATCCCTGGCCTGTTATGAACCTTCCAAACTCGCACACTCTCCCCTATCATTTCCACCAAAAGATCAACAGCAAAAATAAAAATCCCTCGGCATACACATCCTACTTTCACTCTGCACCAAATCCGTCAGCTGAGAAGGCTTCATCCTTTTTCTTTTGGCATTAATATAAGGCCTCACCCCTGTCAGTATGAGGTACTTCAGGGTAACCAAACTCCACCTTTGGAGAAGAGCAGTCCATGATCGTGTGTAAGAGTTCATTGTAACTATAAGACACCATGTATAAATATTTAGAGATAGGACAAACTCTTACCTGGTAGTATATGCCATGTGTTGATGTAAGGATCAATTACTTGCCTAGTTATAGGATCTTCAGATGCTCCAGTGTTCTTCCAAGGTCTGTACTGCACTCTGCCATCAAGAGTCCCCGATCTGCGACTTCAATTCAGGAGCAACCTTGCCATCGTGAGTAGGACCATCAAGGGAATGCTTGATGCAATCACAAACTTTTTCCTTAGCTAACTTCATATTTTAAAATGAATCTATTTTTCTTCTTGATTAATTTTGTTTTGCTTTCATCTCTCATTGGCTGTTTCATGGGGATGAAATAGTAACAAGGTTTGGCAACGTCTTTTGTAAATGATTTGGTTGACTTTTGATTCATAAGACATGCAAAATTTAAGCAACGTAATAATAACTGTTTTAGCAATCCATAATTCATCTTTGACATGATTGATGCATGTACTAGAATTGGTATCAGAAATTGTGTTTCCATTGCTATAGAACTTTATTACAAATTCCACTTTGTTTTATCATTGGACACAATCCTCCTACTACTTTTTCGGTAGTTTGACATTGTAAGCTGTCCCTGCATAACATGATGCATTGTAGTCAGTTGCATTCTTTTGTGTGGATCTTCTGTAGTGATCACTAATTTATAACTGTTCTTAGAATTTTTTATGACAAGGTGTGAAAGATTCCAATCTACAGGCACTGCCAATTGCACCTCTTTGCAGGCAGCATGGCTTATTTGAACTTCGAAAGAACCTAAGCATTTCTTATTCTTAGAAGTGAATATTCTACCATTTTAGATGCTTCTATTGACAGATTTTATAATAATAGGAGCGAGTTCTACAACATTATATAAAATAATCTTGGTGTTCGTATGGTATTGAAATATTGATATTTCTAAATCCATTTGGTGTAGAGATGGCTTATCTAAGATGATCCTGCACATGCGATAACACGTAGGCCATCTTTACTAACCTCTACTTGGTCATAATTAAAGGACGTCTTTCTTTTTCTCGTTTATTCACGTATGTAACAATTACGACAAGTTTTGGTAAATCCATCACATAATTAATGAAATTGAGAAGGAATAACTCAATTTTTGGTTCATTTTCATTCTCTCGAAACCCTTTTCCGCTAGTTATGATTCTTTGCATCGCAGATCAGTAAACAAGTCCACATATTGTTAGATGAAGTCACATTAATCTTCAGTTTGCTCAAGTTTTGTCTAGCTTGACAATGGAACGCTCTTGTAATATTCATGTCGGTAGTTTAGTTATGGAACTAATTACCCCTGTTTACATATTCTCTCCACTCCCTTTTCTTCTCTCTGAATCGAAGCCTGGAAATCTCATGATCAAGTAAAGAAACTGTGGTCCAATCTTCATCTAGCCTTAGTTCATGGCTTAAGGGTTCCCTTAGCAGGTGTAGCAGTATGAGATTATATATAAACAAGTAGTATTGCAATTAGTTATAGGTCTTCATCACCCTTATGCTCAATCCTTATAAAGTGTTCTAACTGAAAGTTGTGCAGTCATATCCTGGACTGCAGAACATGAGTAATTGTCCTACTTCACGTAAACATCAAATCGACAAATCCTTAGGCTGTATATCTATGGCTGCTTTGGGTGTATATACTAATGGTCTAAGATTTGACATGATAATCACATGAGACTGTTTTTTTTATGTGAGGCGGGAGCTGCACAAACTTATTGCAAATATCACATTATTGATCTACCCTTGTGAAAAAAGGATCAATGTTTGGTAAGAAGTTTGGAGAAGTTGCACTATAGCCTAATTATAACATCTTTGAATTTGTTGCCCTTTGTTAATCATTGAGCAATATGTGTCATAGTCACGGATTTGCCCTTCATCTTCTAGCAATTACATTCAAATGTGTACCTATTAAAGAATATGTCGATATCCACGAGTAGGACGATTAAAGACGACAAAATTATGACTGTTGTTTAATGGTGGGACTATCCTTTGAAATATCCAACTGTTAAATTGTTAATGGACCAAATTTGGTGTGATTGGTGTCCTTTATAGTACGTGGAAGCTACCAAGAAGCTGAGGATATTTTTGGTTCTTTGCCTGAATGGAGTTTATTCATGTGAGTGCGTGCAGTGTATATGCGTATGTGGTACGTATTGTATATGTATAGCGGTAAAAACTTAAGACAGGATTCGACATCTGGTAACAAAAATTTGCCATTTCAGGTAAAAATAATTAAATGAAATAAATTAGGGACTTGAGACTAAGCTTACTCTTGTTTTCAGCAAAAGTTTAACCCTTGTATTTAAATCCGACCCGAGATGTTTTTTTTTTTTTTTGGTTCATTTCATGTTAAGTGTCTTTTCTTAATATAATAAGAGTGAGCTTGGTGTGGATTGGATGATATTTTAAAAATAAAATTCTTAACCATGGTTAAAAGTAACATATTATCTGCATCAAACTATAACCTATTATAACAATTTTCAGAATGTTAGGACTACGATATAAATATATGTTAAAGGAATCTTTCAAGCAAAAAAAAAAAAAGGTAAATGAATCATAAAATTTAAAATATTGTGAAAGTCATACTTATTTAAGACATTTTAATAAGAAACAAAAAATTTAAAATTCAAATTTCTAAATAAGAATTACAAAGCAAATGTCTACAATCTAAATTTTTAAACATCCGTCCAAATAATATGAAACAATATAGTTAAAAAAAATAAGTATGACTAACAAGAAATAACCTATTTAAGGTTTAGTGGCATGTTTATTAAAGGGAATTGAAATCATATATGGGGTAATGGTTCTTATTCAATTGTTTGCTAAAATTTGGGAATCAGATAACTTTGTGGGGCCTATGTAAATATGGGGGAAAAGAATGAGAGTGTTTTCCCCTTCTAATAATCTGTGAGATGTGATTACCAATAAACACTCATTTTTATTTTTTTATTGTAAAAATCCTGAAATAAAATATTATCCCTGAAAATTTAATTAAATTTTTAAAGCATGTATACAATTAAAAGGGTAGGTTAATAAATTTAGAGTATTCCTATTAATTTTCCTAGGTTAACAAATACATCAATAGTATGTTGGTGATTCTAATTCCCTTTTCCTCGAAGTTAACAATATAATATAAATAACAATTCGTATTCTCTTATGTTTTATTTTCATTCATTTTCCCTCCCATTTTCATGTTTAGAAGTAAACATGCCATAATTAGGGAATATTCTTATTAGGTAAGGTGGATAGTAGATTTCTAAACCAACATATCAAAATTTGGTGTGTATAAATTAATATAGAAAAATATATATTTTTGGTTAATTCCGAAATTATAAATCACTTATTACGTTCCAAATTGCACCGTGATGATATATAAAAAGTTGTACCCTAAATCAAACCACAAAGCATAACTGCATGACACTACACCACATGGATTATTCAATTCAAATAGTTTATTATGTTAAGTAGTTATATACCTTTAAGTCGAAAACGGTAGACATGATGCCTAATAATTTAAAAAAAAAAGAAAATTTGAATATTTAGCGCTAAATAAAATATCAAAAGCACTAAACTTGAGTGTCATTTTGAGAATTAGAAGATTGTTTTAATTCGAGTGAAAAGGATTAGATCATTTTCTGCTCTTATATTAAACACATATTCAGGAAGATATACAACATAAACATCTAAATTTGTACTTCTCATTTCTCTAGTAGATTACCTTAATGACACTTTCTCTTGATCTTGTTGATTTGAACTTGACATGGACCCTAAATTTTATTAAGGAGAGAATAGTTGGAAATCAGTTTGTAACAAGTCTGACAAGTACTATTATCTTTTCAGAAAAAACCATCCCGTTGTTATCCACCCAAATTTGCTTCAGGGTCTCTTAGCAAAATAACCAATTTTTGGGCTCCTTAAAAACAAACGTTCACGTTTCAAAATCTCTTTTAGCAAAATACTTGAATATCTCAGTCATCAACTCTGATATCTCAACTTATATCCTCAATATAAATTGTCTCACCTCTATAAGACCATTTTTTTTTTCTTTTCATAATTGGGAATAATTATTCGCTCTAAAAGGTTAGCCATTTGAATCAGAGGTAAGTCGAGGGTTTTGTTTTTTTTCACTACTTGTAAGTCTCATCAATTGAATTCAAAAAATTGGTTGGGGGTTTGAAATTCTGTTCCAGAAATTGGATATTTTGGTACGGACAAATTTTTGTCTCAATATTTCTGACTGTGTTTAACACTTGTTTAAGTCCCTTTCTTTAAAGCCTTTGCACGTAGCCTGGGAAATTTAGGGGTAAGTCATAGACTCATAATCAGCCTCATGGGCATAGAAAGCCATTTAGGCCGTAATGAATTTATCATTTCATGCCATTTTTGGACAAGAAGTTAATAAAATGAAATCAAACCACTAACTCTATCATTGTTAAAAACATCCATTGAATGATGTCCAGCAACACATCCTTCTTGTAACAACAATTGACTAATTGAAACCATCTTTCTTGATGGCTTATTTTGTGGCCATGAAAGAGGATATACTATGGTATCTAGACACCCGTGGAGGGCAAAATTTATAAAGAAACATTATTTTACATAAAAAAAAAATCGAGTAGAATGGCCTTTTAAGTTTATTAGATGCTTCTGAGATGAAAAATTATTAATTAGGTGTTTACTCTCAATATCAACTAGAGAAATTTAAAATACATTAATAATTAGATTAAGTAGATTCATAATTTTAATTACAATTTTACCTCTAAATAAAATTATATAAAAAAAAGTCAATCTAAGAATCTTTTTTCTTTTTTGAGAAATACAATCTAAGAATTAAGTATTTTCATTATGGTAGGAGGAAAAAAAATGGATGAATTGTTTAAACTATATAAGGAAATATCATCTTGATATAAATAAACATATGTATAGTTTAAAAGACATTTGTTTTTTTTTTTTTAAGTTAAATGAAAAGAAACACATGCATTAAAAAAAAAAGTTTTGTCGGTGTGAGAAATTTTTATTAAAATAAAAACCTATAAAATTAAAATAGATTTATGAATTACAACAATTGAAAAAATGTCGTTAGCGCAATAAGAAAAAAAAGGGAAAAAATGCGACCACCAAAACAATATCAAAAGAAATAAAGGAGAAAAGTAAATATCACTTTTACTTTTTTTCCTTTTATGTATCATGTTATTTTGATCAAAATTTTTTATATTTATCTTTTGTGAAAAATACAAAAAATGCAGGCAAAATGAACTTGATAAAATTGGTGGATATTAAAAAGATAAACGAACTTCAAAATTTTTAAAAAACCAATATTAGTTAAACTGATTTAATAATAACTTAAGTTGCACGTTTGTTGTTAATTTCCATCATTAATACAACAAAATAAAGAATGTACACATAAAAGGGTTTTTTTGGAATATGAGAAATGTATATAGAAAAGACACAATAATAAAACAATTCTTTTGGTGATGCAAAGAGAAAATGAATATATATAATTGAATTTTTGATGGATTTAGAACTGCCTATCGGCTAATACATCAGTATTAAATTCATTATAACTTACTATGTATATTTATAATTTTAAGTATAAATTTCCCCATAATTATAATTACCAAAAGGGACAATTAAGAATTGAACACACTCACAATATTATGAGAGTCAGCTTAACAACTCCAGAATAGGGGGGACGGGGTAGTATGAAATTGCCTTAATCATAGAAGGAGGTTTTTTTAATTCTTCAACATCATCCAAAAATATTAACAATGGAGGAAAAAATAATACAAGTGGAGGATTTTGTTTGGAGAACGTCACAGTTTATGATTTCTTTATGATAATCTTTGTGATTCTTGACAAGTAAATGGCACTATAATATATATATATATATATATATATATATATATATATATATTACCAATTCAATATGAATTTTTTTTA
>JXTB01000180.1:114066-126428 GCA_002914805.1 Parasponia andersonii | reverse complement strand
CCAAAATAATACATATATATAGGTATATATATATACACTAGATTACTGCCCATATATATAGCAAGTAAAAAAATACATATATATCATTTAACTATAAAAAAAGAAAATTGGATATTTATTAAAACAAAGTGAAAAAAATGAAATCTACCAAAAAATTTCTTTCTTTTTTTCTATTTATTATCAGTTATCGCCATTTACAAGAAATCACAATCAAATAATATATCTATTTCTTCTCTTAGCATATCCGATTGTTTACTTGGTATATATTTGGGTGAACCTCGAAAAAAATATCCTGAAATTTTAGTATTTAGCAATTTAAATTCTAAAATTTAGATTACACAAAATAACATCCTGAGATTAAGAATTTTAAAAAATTAATACACGAATTAACTTTTTGACCAATTTTAGTAACGAAAAAATAATAATATCCTCCATTAAAACTAAATTAGTCCCTATTATTCTCCTTGATTTTGGGGATATTATTGTCTTTAATTAGTTGAAGTTATTTAAAAACTCAATTCGGGGTTATTTAAAAATTCATACAAGAAGGAGAAAACAAAGACGTACTATTTGATGGTAATTTTTTCGTTAATGATGATAAAGTAAAAGAATATTTTAAAAATCTCTTAACTAACAAATAATCATTAATTTATTAAAAAATAATAAATTTTGATAACAGTAATAGCTAATGACAAAAATTTTTTATACATGAAATTAAAGCAAATACATACCTATATGGATTATGATATCCAAGAGAAACAAAATAAAAATTATTATCTAATAGTGATTTCTTATCAATGACGTTACTTTCGCAATTCTCTGAACTCATAAATGTTCAAAAAAAAAAAGTTTAAAAACATCTTAACTCACAAATAGACACTAATTTATAAAAAATCATAGGTTTTCCTAAGAGTAACTTTAGTACGTACTTTTAGTAGATATGTAGTTGGGTCATTTATCTCTAATTTTTAAATTAAGGATATTTATTAATTTTTTAGCCCAAAAACATGTATGCCTATTCTTTTCTTGAAGAAAACAACTTCATTAAACTTGAATAAATGTTAAAATAACAAATTGAGTTACATAAAATTTTTTATAATAAGAATTAGAAAATTGATTCATACATGTGAAGGAAAAAAAAAATTCAAAAATCTCAGAGCAAAAGTTATCCCCCTCAATGATATTAGATAAAAACTCCATAAAAAATGTATTAGAATTACTTGATAGAATTGATAATTTTGATATATTCACCAGAAGAATTCTTAAAAAATCCAATCTATAATACCAATAAAACAAAAAATACTAACAAAAATCAAAATCATTATAGATTTAGATTATGATTTTAGTGGATATCATCCTTCACAAATAAAAAGATTATTTGAAAATAAAAATAAAAAAGATGAGAAAAGAAATGAGAAGAGCCTATACCTAATATAAGAAAGACACCTGCTAAACTCTTCCACGGTGGATGGAAAGATAGAAAAAAAGGATAGAAAAAATTATTATTAAAGAATGTGACAATTCATCACTAGTTGGGAGTTGACATGCGTCCAAATACTTGTGAGATGAAGATCACCAATGACTGAGAGTGTGCCATGTGTATTTGGGCATGATTATTTAGAACTGACAAGAACATGGACTAACTTGGGTTAGTGGGTTTAAGAGCCCACAATTGAGCACAAGTGGTTAGTTGTTTATTCAAAAGAAATTCCTCAATAGACCAACACAGATAATTTGTAGTAAAAATCCCTAACATTTAGCGTCTTTAGCATTAAAGTCCTCAATCTTGAATTCTTGGCATGTAAATTCCAAACCTTCCGTTAAAACACCACATGGTCCCCACGTGCTCCATTTTTTTTTCCTTCGGGAACACCCATATGCTACAATTGAGAGAGGTAATTGACTTAAAAATTTGTAAATCTAGGTGTGAACCATGCGCCTTCATCACCTTGACCTCCGTTAATCTCTCGGCGATGTTTTCCTCAACCAGGCCATTGAGACGATGAAACCAAGCACTTACTGTCAGGATTCATATTTTCCCATTAGTAGGTGTCTTGAGAAAGAGACCTACTAGCTCCTCAATGGTTCTGAATATCGAGGCTTTAACTTTCTAGCACAATGATTTATGGGTATTATTAGGGGAAAACACTAGCATGATGGGTTAGAGAAAATTTTGAAGATTAGATTTTAAAATTGATAGTGAAGTTGGGAATAAGTTTCGAGATTTTGTTATGGAGCTAGTTTGGACAACTTTAAATAATAAATTGAGGGAGAAACGGAGACACAGGTGTTTCAAACTTTCATATAGAATCTTTATAATATACATATTCTTTTCATTCCTTCTTCATTGTCTATATATATATATATATAATATTTGTTTGTATTAGATTATAGCATTCCTCACCTTCCTAGTTCTCTCTATGCAATTTATATACATATTTATTTATTTTGGAGAGTTGTTTTTTTGCCTCAAGGTTAGAAGTTCGAATGCAGAAAGGACTTTTAATGAGCATGTAATACTAGAGCACTAAATATATATCTGATTAGAAAAACTGTTTTTACTTTTCTTTTTTTCTTTTTTCTTTTGAGAGGAGGATAATTTTTTTTGCTTTGGTAATCCATTATAATTAAAATTAAGAGTTAAAAATAGAAAAAATATATATATAAAGAGGAATGTTAGACTTGTCAAAGGAGGAGACTTTCCATACAAAATCAGGGTGAGATTTCATCTTCCTGTGCTGGTACCTAACCTATTGATCGAGCAATAACGTCGTCGTTTCTTTGTAGGGAAAGTTTCTATGGTTTTGTTTTATTAAGTACCTCTCCAAGCAGCTACCATGAGAAGCACATGGTCCTTTAACGGAGGATAAAAATAGATTTGACAAAGACTAACGGATGCAACTGTCATGAGACGTTTGAGATTTAAATGCCAAGAATTAAAGGTTAGGGACATAAATGCCAAAGATGCTAAATATTATGAATTTTTGCTGCAAATTTCCCCTCCAACACCTATAAACTTACAAGTCTAGGTGATTAGGCGAACACTACGAGAGAAACAATTTGTATGAGCCTAAAGAGGTTCTATACAATACTCCTAGAATCATTTACTTAAGGAGGTAGTTGACAGTAAAAGAGCAACACTAAAGTATAGAGTTAAAAAAATCAATGTTATCTATTTGAAGAGAGGATAATAATAGGTTTGTGTAAGAAGTATAGCTGCACTTGAATTACATATTACCATATCCTATGTAGTTTATTCAATTCACTATTTCATTTTGTTATTATTTTGAGTTGTATTTGCGATTCTTGTCTGAAATTTAGGCATTTCTACCAGGGAAAATTTAGAAGAAACTAATATTTACTTATTGTTATATTTATACTACTTATTCCATTTATTATATTGTCTTCGTCTGATATATTAGCTGAATATCGCATATCCGACTAAATTTCATATATCTGAAAGCATATTAGTATAGTATATAGAGGGCCTAATCACATATTGGTCGATTTTATAATTCATACATGCAAATTAATTAGTCATCTAATTTATGCATCTAGGCCCCCAAATTGGTCGATTTTATTATTCATACACACAAATTAATTAGTCATCATCTTATTTGCTCATTTTCAGTAGTGCACTCACCACTCACATGTGTTGAATCCTGTTTTATGATAGTCCACTTAGTATAATGTAACATGACTTACTTAGTAAATATAATTGACCATATGTCACGAAACGGCTGAATACTCATCTTATATCCTAGTCTTATTTTTATCTTGATTAGCTAGATCTCTGCATGCTATGTGTAATCTTTGGGGAGATTAAGGAACCAAACATATTGTTACACTCTACAATTATAATGAAACATATATATTCAAAGGTATTATAATGAAATATATCTACTCTACTCAGAGATCATAATTTAATGAGACTAATAAAGGGATAATATCATAAAAAATCCACCACTTTTAGCCTTTTAGTAAAATAACTCACGCTTTTTGATTTGTATTAATTAAAACTTTCTATTTATATATTTCTTTTAAATCTCAGTGAAATTACATAGATGGTCAATATTGAAGTTTATAATTATTACAAAAATATTTTTATTCTTTAAAATTGTCTATTAATATCCATATAAATAGTCATATGGTAACCATCTAGACAAAAAAATAATTTGAAATCCATTATGAATCCAATAAGTGACAGGTTTCAAACATACAAAAATTCTTTTCTTAAAAAGAAAAAAATTCTCTTACCTGATTTAAAAAGTTTAAAGTATTTGTTTTCAACAATTTTTAAACTTTAATTTTGAATATGCATGTGGTTTTAGTGAGATTTGATTAAAAAAATACAAATAAAAATTTTTATTTAATATTAGTGAAAATGCATGAGGTTTTTTTGGATGAAAGACTAAAAGTCATGCTTCTTTTTGATATTATTCCGACTATTTAATTACACGTCAATTTTCTAATTTATGCATTTAGAGAAATTACGATGTTTATGATTTTTCTAACATCTCCATATTTTGTAAAAAAAAAATTAGTTCTTTTCAAAGAAAAATTAGTGACATACACTGGGTAAAGATATTCACTCTAACTCCATTTATTACTTAAGAAATTACACTAATTCTCTCCTTGAGATATTCTGATTTGTCCATTCTTCTTTCTTATTGGTACTATGTTTGCCAATCATATTGCATGTATGCATAGTTTTATGGACCTAGCTTCTAACAACTTTTTTATCTTATTTTTTGATTTGCAGCTGAATTTGATTACTGAAATTCTTCATAGTTTGCTTAAATGGCTTGAAAGTAGAGTTTATAGTAAGCCTGTCTATGATTAACTTATTGCTTAATCTTGGCTTGTTTTTATAAGTCCATGCAAAAATGTCATGGTATTCTTTGAAAAATTTTATTAGAGCTATTTCAAAATCTGGTTCTAATTAGGCAGAAATAAATATTAACTTTTCTTCTTCATCTTCCGCCAAATTTATCTTCTTGAGTCCTTCTTGATGATTCTTAGGCTCATCTTATAATTTTGCTAGAGCGAGTAGAATGGCTTCTACTCGTTCTAAATTCTGTATAAGATGAACACTTTCTAGGTTCACAAGGTCATTACTGGCCTCACTGTGACTTCAGAATTGATAAGTGATTCTCCTATTGGGTAATATAATTTGCTGAAATGAAGACTCTTTTAAGTCTACTGAATCAATCTCCATCATGTTGTTTGAGAATGAACCTATTACATCAAAAGTTGTGTGTAACAATACTCCTTGTGGCTTTGTTTTATTTGGCCCATTCGAAATATTATTAAAGAATGTAGCTCCTATTCAGAAAACTTCTTGTTGAGCAAATAGAGCTTTTGTTGCAGGTATTAGAATTTCTCTTTTGCTTCTTATCACTTTTGGATACTGATATAAAGTAGAAGGTACCACTTGATTATAGTGAATCCATAGCCTTGCAAGCAATAAATGATAGAACACATCTATATCAATCACAAAGAATTTAGTTAGTGCTCGAATTGGTCAAACTTGCAAATTCACATTAACATGTCCTTTTGTAGTATGAGAACTTGATGTAAAAGTTACAAGTGGTGTAGTTTGCTTTCTTGAATTCCGGCTTCTTTGAAAACTTGTCAAGACATGAGATTAATTGATGAGTTATTGTCTACCAAAGCACGTTTGAATAGAGTGCCATTTATTTTAGCTTCTATATACAATGGTTTGTTATGACTGAAGTTCATGATTGGGCATCTTTCTTAGAAAATGTGACTGTTTCCTCATCTCTTTTAGTAATTTTTCCAACAGTATGGTGAATGAAGCAACATTGTTGAATAAACTATTGAGATATCTTAAAGATTGCTTGGGTAGCTTCTTTATGAGCTTCATCTCCAAATTCTAAAGTATCGAACAAATTTTTAAAAGCTCGAGACTTCATAAAATTTTTCATCAATATACTAATTTTTTCTCCTTTTGATGGTTCTTCATTAGCCGGATTGTCGACAGTTGGACCAATAGTTGTGCATGTATTTACTTGCCCTCTTTCACGATTGGAAAAAGAATTATTTTCAGCTTCTTATTGTTATTGCCCTATCAGAATTTCACTTTATTGAGCTTTTTCATGATAAACTCTTCGAACAATATAATAATCTGATATTGTATCGTGCACTCTTTTATGTAGCAAGCAATATTTGGGATCTTGCATTGCTTCTTATGTTAGTTGTCTCCTAGGCTGTGGGTATTAGAACTCCATCTTCTATCCAAGATTGCACTAAAATATTGATTCCATCATTGGCAAGTGGTATTTCTGGTAGAATTAGCTAATCTCTTCTATCTCATTAGCATTAATCAACTATAGCAATCTCTTTCCTTTTCTTGGAGAAAGGTAGTTTGTTCCAAATTTCGGTAGCAATTCTCTTATCAGGCATAGCTTTACATCTTTTTGCTACTGTTACTTCAGTATTGCTGACTCTGAACTTTAGGTCAGCAAAATTTGAGCTCATATGATTTTCAATATGAACTCTATATTCAACTTACGTTCTATTAATACACACTCAAATTAGTTCTTCTTATAAGATAATGTCTTTATAGTTAAGAGCTATTTCTTTGAATCTGTTCACATAGGCTATAAGTAATTCATCTTCCTTTTGTGTTGTGCTGAAGAGATTGGATAAACCTAACTTGCATTCTATTGCAAAGAATTTTTTGTAAAATATCATTACCAATTCCTCTCAGGTACTAATACTACTTGCTAGTAAATTAAAGAATCATGAGTATGCTCGGTCAATGAGAGATTTTGAGTACTTTCCTAGCCTTAATTTATGGTCGTTGGCGTATACTCCCAAATCATCTAGAAAACAAATGACATATTCCCTAGCGTTTCCTTTCTTCCTATCAAATTTCTTAAATCGAGGATTAGTATAATCCTTCGGATATGGCTTGGAAAGAATACTGGCAAGATATAAAGGCTGGAAGTCCACCTCAGTAACAATCTTACAAGTTTTTTCTACTTTAGACTCGAGCATTTCTTGCAGTTCTTTTTTTGTAATAAAACTTTTGGAAGCTTCATTATTAGTACTAATTAAAGTTGTGGCAGTAGGATTAGTAGGGTCTTGATTTGAGGCATGATAAGTGTTGTTGTGAGGTGGAGCTAAAACAAAAAGTACGACTTTATGAGATTTTTTGATATTGGTAATCCTTTGGAGAATTTCGGTGTGAGAAAATTGTATGTCTACTTGAGTTTATCTTATGCTATCTAGTGAAGCCGCTAATTTAGCTTAGAGAGCTTGAGTTTTGATATTGATTACTGGATTGCTCGTCTGCCATTTTGAGGAAAGAAGAAAAAGAAAGAAATTAGATTTTTTTTTTTGATTGAGAGAAAATTTCTAGAAAGAGGGGAACAAAAATTCGACAAAATTTCGAGCCAAAAAAATTAACAGAAATTTAAGAAGATTTTAAAGACAAATAAGACAAAGGTTCGAGATAACTTTCGAGGATCCTGGGGACACTCCCTTGGCTACTCCCCAACGGAGTTGCTTTTTAATATTCAGGGTCGGAGTTGTACTCTGAATTAATTAGTATAACATGTACTTAATTACAACAAAGTATAAGATAATTTAATTAGAACATTAGAATGCACAACAAAAAGCATCATCACAAGACTTCCACATGTTGAAAAAGGATACGCGGTCGCAATGAGAACAACTCTTTCTATATATCTTGACAAGATTGATAGTTACAAAGATGACTCACTTAGTATTATAGGAATAAGTAGGAATAAAATAATATTAAAAGTTGATGAAGGTGAATATACTGACCATATTATCAACTAAAGACTAAAAGTAATATAATAATACAATAAATAAATAGATAATGAACTAAATAATACTAGTTGACTGAGGCGAATAAACTGACCATGGTGTTAACTAGAAGTTAACAACAGAATTAAATTGCAAAAAAAAAAAAATAATTAGAAACTTATGAAGGTGATACTATCTATATGCCAGTCTAGTTAATTAGATGGATTAAAATTACAAGACAGTAAATCCAGCTATATTATTGGAAATAATAGTAAATAATTGAAATTGAGGTACCTAAATTTAAATAAAGCGGCGTGGCCAATTGTAAGGGAAAACAACAAAGATCACTAAATAAATGCGCACAATAACTAAAAGCGGAGCAAAATAAGCAATCGCACTCAACACAGTAATACATATTACTTTATGGGGAAAGAGAAGTAGAATAATTGATTGTACTTATAACAGCAATAAAAATTATTCACTGGATCTCTGAGATATAAAACAAATATATATATATATATATGTATAATACAGAGAACACAACACTTCTAACTTGTGCTGCAGGTTAAGCACAGGATTATAGAGAGCAACTCGGTGCCCAAAGATCACTAAAGTATTCGAGATAGAAACAACATGAAGAGAACTTATTGCACAAGTTAGTAAAAAAAAGTAACATAAAAATAATAGGATAATAAAAAAAAAGTGGCATAAAATCAATTATCGAATAGAAAATGATATAAAATAATTATTGAGCCTATAATATATAAAGAAATAAATATGGACCTAAAAATAAATATGTGTAAGATTACGTAATCCTATATAAATAATTAAAGATTTATCAATACTAGAGATTTATTAACTATACCCTATACATATATGAACACATAAAATTGTATGAATTTATATGTAGTATGTGTATAAGAAAATATATATGAAGATGAATTAAAAATGGCCTTTGGTTGGTCACGGCTTGACTAGAAATCAAGTGAAGATGGTGATGGTGATAACAACAAGAAAAATGATCGGTTTATGAGAGATAAAAGTGACGATGGGATGGTCAAAGGCTAATTTTGGAATCATTTGATAATATTTGCACGAAGTGATCGGATGAAAGGATGGTGATTATATACGGGTGAATGAAGATATAATAACCACGGGTGGAACTTGGCACAAAGTGAAGACAAAACTTTGTGGGATTTAATGGTAAGACAATGGTAATGGTGGTGTTATACGGTCTAAAATCTCAAGGTCGCACAAAGATTATATGCGACCTCTTCTGTGACCTCTTCTGTGACGATTACATGCGACCTCTTTCGTGATATTTACGTGCGACCTTCTCCGCATAGTTTGCCTAGTCAAACAGGAAACCTACAAGGAGAGGGAAATAAGTAAATGCTATAAAAGAGACCTACAAGGAAAGGGAAACAGGTAAATGCTATAAAAGAGACCTATAAGGAAAGGGAAACTGAAGTCTCCTATTTATGATCAACTAGTTATCCGTTTTGGATAACTACTCGATCGTATGGTTACCTGTTTATGCAATTAGGATCCTAGAGACATAAGGATCCTAAAGACATAAGGTCACCTTGGCCTATATAAAGGGACTGAATGCACACAACGAGAAGACACAAAAAATATTCCAAACTCCAAGTTTCGGATATACAAGTTTAGAGAGCTTTGAATAGTTGTCCTTAGTATTTTCAATAACTTTTTAGTCTTTCCCATTGTTCTTCAGATTTTTCAAACGAGTTTGTAACCCTGAGTGTGTAATTCTTCAGAATATAGTGAGAAACAGTGGACGTAGGCTCATCTTTTTGGGGCCGAACCACTATAAATCCCTCTCTTCTTATTTGCTTTGATTTATTGCTTTAATTTATACAAGCCACATCTCTTGATTTTTTCTAAATTTATTGTTGATAAAACTTCCATCAACAATTGGCGCTAGAAGGAGGGCTATTCCGGCAGAAAGTTTGTCAAATTCTACCTCTTCAATAATGGCAAACACTAGAAACACTACCAGAGTCACCGGAACTAGCCAAAACCAACCTCAAAGTACCGCTGCTACACAGGCTACCCCTGCTCCGGATCAGCCTACTACGACGGCGACAGAGAACCTATCCCAGAGACAGGATCGCATGGAGGAAACGCTCGTGAACCTTCAGCAAGTCACTAACCAGATCAACGAAACCCTGCGACGACTTGCTGAAGGGCAGATGGTGACCCCACCACAACACGAACGTCCCAAAGAGCGTCCTGCCCAGTTACCTGAGAAAGGAATACAGATCCTCGAAATGAGAAGACGCGGCCAGCCCAGAACTCAGCAGGAGCGTCATGAAGACCGCACCTCCAAGGGGAAAGGCAAGGCCGCAGACTTGCCTCCAGAGTCTCGAACAGAAAGTTCAAGTACGAACCCTGATCGCACACAACCTTCTCGTGAAGCCGCTAATAGCCAGGATCGCTTGAGCAGCGAGCAAGGACGACCGTCGAAAAGCGTCTTCGAGAGAATCAACAGGGAGTCGAGACAAGATCCTGCAGACCTAAGACATTTTCTGGAGCGACGACGTGATCATGATCGATCTGTATCGCATCAAAGCGACCACAGCCGGTCTCGTCGCACTATGTCATTGAGTTCTTCTCACAGGTCGCAGAAGACTCTACCTGATCAGCCCGCTGTGAAACAAGATAACGAACCGAGGTCACTCCTACCACCAGCGAGGAATGATGCCTTTCCTCTGAACGTCGACGTTCACAATTTGAGGATCGCGTTAGATGCACTCGCTGGATGGGACGATGAGCTCGCTGATGGGTATCACCAGTCGCCATTCAGCGAGGAGGTTCGAGCTGCAGCCCTTCCCACCAGATTCAGACTTCCCACCATCAATACTTTTGATGGAAAGACTGATCCGCAGGACCATATGGATCACTTCAGCGACTTGATGGAACTTCATCGGGTTAGTGATCATGCACGCTGCAGATGCTTCGCTGTAACGCTCACAGGAGCGGCAAAGAAGTGGTTTCGAGGACTTAAATCCGATTCGATCTCGTCCAGGCAACAACTACAGACGGCGTTCTTAAGACAATTTCAGGCCGCGAAAAATTTCACTGTCCCGCTCGTCAGTTTGTCCGCAATCCGACAAGGTCCAGAGGAGACTCTACGGTCTTATCTCAACTGGTTCACCTCAGAGCTTGCAAAGGTCAATAACCCGCCTGAAGGAGGAGTTCTATCTCTTATGATGGCCGGGGTGCGACCAGAAACAAAACTCTGGGAGGAATTACTCGAACGAGAGTGTAGAACTCTCGAAGACTTCTACCGAAGAGTTGGTCAACATCTGAGGTTAGAATCTTCACAAGAGAATCTCCAAAAGACTAAAAAAGGAGGAAAAACAGATGCGGCAAAAGTAGCGGTCGTCACCGACAACGGCGGTAATAAGAAGAACAAGAGGAATAATGACCAGTCAAATGAGAATCAGCCGAGACCTAAAAGGCAGGAGGTTCCAAAAGCTCCCATGAGGTTTAGTAATCATACTGAGTTAAATGCACCCATAGATCATATCTATGCGGTCACGAACCAGAAGGAGCGATTTCGGCAACCAGAACTGATGAGGCGAGATAGGGCAAAGCGCGACCCCAACAAATTCTGCCGATATCACAATGATATTGGACATGACACTAATAGTTGCTTCGCCCTGAAAGACGAAATCGAAAGGCTGATTAGAGAGGGACGATTACGGCAGTATACCAGGAAGAGCGACGAACGGCAAGAAGAAGACCAACAGCGACCTCCAGAGATTCAACGCGAGGTGCGAACTATTTTTAGAGGACCGCATGTTGGAGGAGACTCCAAGAGAGCACAAGAGAGATACGCACGAGAAGCTCGACAGCAGCCGTTAACCAACGTCATGCACCTTGACCAGCGACCACGCAAGCTTCAGCGAGTACCGGAAATGGATATTACCTTTACAGAGCAGGATGCAAGGGAAGTCCATTATCCGCATAATGATGCATTAGTCGTAAAAGTCAACTGTGGAAGCACACAGTTGTGGCGTGTGTTGGTCGACAATGGAAGTGTTGTGGACATCCTGTACTTGGATGCCTTCAAGAAGATGGGGTTAAATGAGAGCGACCTGAAGCCTGCCGCCACTCCACTCTATGGCTTTACTGGTGACAGCCTGTTACCTATGGGCATGATCGAACTGATGGTCAGTGTTGGGACCTTTCCGAGGGTTTCATCGATAATGACCCAGTTTTTGGTGGTAGATTGCCCATCTGCCTTCAACGCAGTGCTAGGAAGACCGACGTTAAGAGAACTTCGAGCCGTCACCTCGATCTACCATCTAACAATAAAGTTCCCAACCCAACATGGGGTTGGCGAGGTGCGAGGAAATCAATATGATACGAGGACTTGTTATAACAACTCGCTAAAACTCGCAGCAAAGGATGCAACGTCCCGCACAATGATGGTCCACCTGCCAGAGGCAGCGAATGAAGCTTCAGTCGAAGCGTCAGTCATGGTAGCGGATGAAGCTTCAGTCCAAGCGTCAGTCGTGACAGCAAGCAAATCGTCA
>JXTB01000180.1:81341-107350 GCA_002914805.1 Parasponia andersonii | reverse complement strand
AGTTAATTGGTTAAATTCATCAATTTTATAGAGGAGGGTCATATATGTATATATAAAAATCGATATTTCATTCAATAGATTTTTGTCTTTGTAAGAACATATATTGTCAAAATATAACAAATTAACAAGTAATACCCAGGAATTGGGACAAAAGAACTATAAATCACGGATCGTCAGAAGTGTAATTTTAGATCAGCTATTGGTATTATTATTATTATTATTTTGTATTGTTTGACTTGAGCTATTGGTATTATTTCTAAAAAGAAAGAATTAAACAACTAAAATTAGGCTTAAAAACAGAATAAATTATATGACGGTCGACTCCATAGGAGAGCCTCGGCCGAAGGGGCTGTTTTGGCCATGTCTCAGTGGCCTAACCTTCACCCAGCCAGCCAGCCAGCCAGCCAGCCCGCCCTGGTCAGGTCATCAGCTGGTGGTCTACCGAGTGATTACACCCTCCCCCAACCAAAAAAAAAAAAAAAAACAAAAACAAAAACAAAAACAAAACTCTTTTTCGTATCGTGTTATAAAAATTGTTTTGAATGATTGGGTCAGCAGTTGTAGGTTATAACCTGGTGTGCTTTATTATATTGGATTACTTTTGATCAAAATTATCCCTTCCCTATATTTTCTTCCTCAGCTCCTCCATAAACCCTAAACTAAAACTAAACTAAATTAAATTAAATTAAATTAAATTAAACTAGATAGACGTCTCCATCAATCTCTCTGACGCATAATGGATCTCTCCGTCGATCGAACCGCATCAGGCCGAGAATACAAGGTCAACGACATCTCCCAGACTGGCTTGTGGACCGAACTAGCCCTGGCGAAGATGGAGATGAGAAGTCTCGAGACCGTACGGACCAAGTACGGCCCGAATCATCCCTTGAAGGGCGCCAAGATCACCGTCTCCATCGACGTGACCACTCCTGCCCGCGTCCTCATCAAAACCCTCAACAACCTCGGCGCCGAGGTCCGCGTTTGCTCCCGCGGCACCCACTCGACCAATGACTACGCAGCCGCCGCTATCATCGCCGGCGACTGCGCCTCCGTCTTCGCCTGGAACGGCCAGACCCCCCGGGAATACGTATGGTGTATGGAGCGAGCACTCGACTGGGGTCAACGTGGTGGTCCCGATCTGATCATAGACGATGGCGGTGACATCACGCGCTTGATATGCGAGGGGATCAAGGCCGAGAAGATGTACGAGAAGACTGGTCAGTTGCCTGATCTGTCTTCAAGGGGTACTGAGGATCCCAAGTTGCAGGTCATGCTGACGAATATTAGGGATGGGTTGAAGAGTGACTCGCAGAGGTTCCACAGGATGAAGGAGAGACTTGTTGGTGTCTCCGGGATGACCACACATGGAATCCAGATGCTTTGGAAGATGCAGGCTGATGGTACCTTTTTGGAAGCCATCGGCATTAATGACTCACCCATCAAGAGAATGGTAACTAACTGAATCTTCTATATATTTTTCACAATTGGGGGCTCCTCTCTATTTAACCTTGGATTTCCGGATTAAAAAATCAAGGGCTTTTAGTTTCTCCTGTTTCGATTCTAACAACAAATAAAAATAAAAATAAAAATTGAAGATTAATTTAAAATGACCTTGAATTGTTTAGAGTTTCTACTATTAGATTCCCAAAAAAAAAAAAAAAAAAATCATCTACTTTTTAGGAAAACAACTTTTATGTCTTCAATTTGTCCTTAATTTTCTCACGATTTTTTTTTCCCGTTAAATTCTGAGTTCCAAACAAAGCATTACTTTTTCAGTTTTTCCTCACATCACTTAGATATTAGTACATTACCATGTTTTTTCTGCTGAGCTGTATTATTGCCTGTTTGGGAGTTAAACTGTTAGCTTAATATCATGATTTGTTCTTGAAGTAAGTTTATGTATTATATCAAGTATTTGTTTTGATTTCGGTTATTTTTCTTCTGTTGATATGAGGACAACGATCAATATGTTTGAGGAAGAGATCGATCATCGTATTGTTTGTTTCTAATTAGTGGAATGAATTATAAAACTTGTCTTATAAAAATATTCACAGTAAATATCTTAACTTGTCGAGTTTTTTTCTTTTCCGAAACTTCTCTTTTATGTGCCCTTATCAAAATAATTTTTTTTTTTAAATTTTTGTAACAATAATCGCTTTTTTGCTTGCTTCTGCTTTTCCATGTTGTCATGAGTAGGTAAAAAAAAATGGTTTGTTTGTTTTATAAGATTCGAAATTCTGCATATATATATATACTTCTACTTATTCTTTCAGTATCTTATACTTTTTGCTGATCTATGTTCTGCGCAAACAGTGGGACAACTGGTATGGTACCCGCCTCTCTCTCGTAGAAGGTTTGAGGAGGGCTTTTACTGGCGACAGCATTGCCGAAAAGGCTGCCGTCGTATGCGGATACGGAGAAGTTGGCAAGGGTTGTGCTGATGCCCTCAAGGAAGCCAGAGCTAAGGTGTTCGTTACCGAGAACAGCCCCGACTATGCCTTTGACGCTCTCGTGGACGGTTTTCCAGTCAAGCCCATTGATGACTTCATCTCCATGGCTGACTTCGTCGTCACCACCACCGATTACAAGGACGGCATCACGGTCGAACACATGAGGAAAATGAAGAACAACGCCGTTATCTGCAGCATTGGTCAGTTTGACAATGATATAGACATGGAGGAGCTGGAGACATACCCGGGTGTGAGGAGGATCACCATCAATCCCCAAACGGACAAGTGGTATTTTCCAGAAACCAACACGGGTGTCATCGTCCTAGCCGAGGGCCGTATGATGAACTTGGGTTGCGCCACGGGACACCCCAGCTTTGTGGAGTCTTGCCCTTACACCGACCATGTGATTGGCCTGCTTGAGCTGTGGAAGTTGAAGGATGGTAGGACAGATGCCTAAAAGGCGTATGTCTTATCCAATGAAACTGGGACTCTTGAAAAGTAGATTTTGATGCATGGCTAAATTGACAATTGTCTCTGTTGTCTTTTCTGTTTGCGTTTTTGTTTTTATAGCTCTCAGAGCGAGCCAGACCCTTCTTTAATTTCGTGCCCTTGGCGCTTTCCTTTCTTAGACATGAAAACCATCGAGGGATGGACGCTTTTGATTTTTTTTTATTCGAGGAGTAATGCTAAGAGTGATCGGTACTCAATATCATATCATATGGCGTGTCTTTATTCTATATCATATGATATGATCATATCATATGGCGTGCCTTTATTCTTAGCTGATAACATTGCCAAAACTACGACCTCGTATAAAGTACAAATCCTTGGTTTCTTAGTGAAGTAGCAAAGACAAAAAGAATACCCATGCAGCAGTCTTTGGAATCTACGGAAGTTGTCCTCAATCGTAAAATGTGTGGTTCAAATTAATTTTATAAGCTGGTACGAAGAAGCATAATTCTAGAAAGGAAAAATATCCACAAATGGAGTATTATAATTTTACACCTTTTGTTTTTTTTGTTATTTTATTTTTATATATATCTCAAAAATAAGCTGTAAAAAGTTCAATTATGTTACATTTAAAAAATAAAATTCTAGAAAATAAAGACTTCTTAGTTGTCAAATGGGCTAGGCTGTCAAATGGGTAATAACTACTTAGCCCATTTGACACGATACGAAAAAATTCTAATCTACTCATTTTTGCTACCCTCCTTCTTTCCTATGAGTAATAACTATCAAGGTGTCGCATAGATATGTAACTAATTTATCTACTAACAATTGATTTTTGTTTCTAAATTTTGAATTATAGTAGATGTTTTTGCCTTACCGGTGTTAGATCCCAATCTCATAAATACACCAATTACATTTAAAAAACAAGAACCAATTTTAGATAACAAATATATACGTGTTCAATATATACAAGTATACATACAAACCAATAAAACAATTTCCAATAAAAATGAATACATTGGATTTGATTGGATAATTTCATTGAATTAGACATTTATAATTTTCATAACGAGTCGATTAAAGTTAGATATGCTTATTAAGATTAGGGTAAACTAAAAAAAAAAAAAAAAAATTCAAGTTTGGGTGTTCTATAATTTAAATCCCAAAATTTGAATTCTGTAAAATAATACATGAGATTAAGAATTTTTTAAAATTAATACCATGAATTTTTTAAAATTAATACCATGAGTTAACTTTTTGAATAATAATGATTAATCTAATTTTTATAGAAAATATTATTATTTTTTTGTTACTAAAATTGGTCAAAAAATCGGTACATGGTATTAATTTTTAGAAATTCTTAATCTCACTGTATTATGTTGCAAAGTTTAAAGTTCGAAATTTAAATTGTAGAATACTCAAACTTGAGGATATTATTTTGCAATTCACATTTAAGATTAAATAAGACATGGCCACATTTTTTTGTTGGTTAATTAAACATAGCAGCTGTATTTTCTCCTACTAATTTGTGCCACTTTTTACATACAAAGTGACTCTTTTGTCCTCAATTGAATAACTTAACAAAACTCTTCAATCTTCTCTCTGATTTATTCTAAATCTGATTTTTCTCTCTTAATCATGTCACGACCGGAAATCCAAAACTGTGACTTTTAGTAATTTTAAGTGAAAGTATGATTAAATATTTTTATAAAATTCAGGATAAATCAAGTATTAAATTATATCATTTTGGTCCTCACATCATTATAAATTCCATAATCATTAAAAACTCTTATTATCTTTTAATTACTTAAGAAAAATACCCGATAAAGTTCAAGAAAATTTTCTAACTATCTTATTTGAATCCATGTTGAAACCATCAATTTTGATAAATTGAATTTAACCGAAAACTTTAGTTTAATGCCCGAAATAATTTACAATAAATCACTTGTAGTTTCAAGTTCTCAAATTAAAAAGAAAATCATCTTCGTACATCTACTTAATAAATTTATTCTTCCCAGCTAAATAATTTGACAAGGAAAAAAAATTTATAGAGAATAGATACCCATGAGTGAAGAAGAGTAGGAAAGCAAGTACAAGCTACGCAGTTTGTCCGATCTTTAAGATTACTACCTCAAATAGACAAATACCTGAAAGTGGAAGAAGTATGGGAGGCGAGCATTCATATACTCAGTAGATTTTCAATTATCTTTTTGAATGGATGTAATTTTTTACCAAATTTGCATGATTAATACATTTTCCAATATATTTTTATAAACCAAGTTTATAAAATAGTTTATATCTATAATAATCACATAATCAAAAACCAAATCCAGAATCACAAAATTATACATATCATAAATCAACCGGTCCCATGAGCTCACATCCTTTCATCACGAACTAGAGTAACTCGTACTACAGGTACTAAGTACTCTCTGCCTGATACCTATTCTCAAAAACTGGAAAGACATCTATGTGTCTATGCCTACTGAACTGGAAGGGTAACTGAATACCTATGCTTATCGAGTAGGAGTAATCAAAAGACCCCACGAAGGTTTACAGACTCTCACCGAGGGTGAGGATACTAGCTGCCCACCAAACACTGCGATACCTAAGATGTATATCATGTGTGATCGTATGGTATGTACAATATTTAATATTTCACAATAACTATGCATCAAGAAAATAACCAAACAATGCTTTAAAAATACTACTTGGTATTATTCTGGGATTTACTGTAACATATGTAGCACACCATTGTATTACCCTATAATCACAATATAAAAAGTCCATACAGTCCAATCTTAGTATAATCCAATAATTTACAGTAATTCTTTAATCATCGTAAAATCATGATTTTTCATAAATGACTTTTAATATAATTATAAATCAAAACAAGTATAAAACTAGGTAATTGAACCCCTACCTCAATATGGTAGTTTTACCAAGTTAAAGACACTCGAAGAAACTCCCGTTGAGTACTTGGGTGTTCGAACAACAATTTTAGGATCTCAGTAAACCTACTTGAAAAAGTGACTTTTCTACTGAAGCCTAAAATAAAGAAACAGATATCACCATTAAATTTAAAATACCTAAAATTGTTAGGTTAGACAAATAATTTGTCAAAAATGGGTCCCGGTGCGAGACGGATCCCATGGCATGCAAAACTACATTACTCATGAGCCATTTTCTTGATGTTCGTGCTACCTCAGAATATAGTAATATTTTATATCAAAATTCATCTTTTGACCTCACTGAGTTTAAGTTCAAAGTCAGAATTCAATGTAGAGATCCTAAACATTAAATAGGCTCAAAATAGACATCGAGGTCGAGCGAAGCCACACATGCCAGTGGTGTGCAAAATAGACATTGGATGGTAAGACAACAGCCAAAAAATCTGATCGGTGGCGCTGACCTCAGAAGCATCTAGCTTCGACTATCAGCAGCAAGGAGAGCAATGGAAGCTTTGTTGGCGTCTTCTAGTTCGGGCGGGTAGGCACGTCAACGGCGAAGCTCTAACAAGTGAACAGTGTCAGAGCGAGAGTAATTGATGACTTTCGCAAAAAAGAAAAAGAAAATGGGAGATTTATTGGCAATTTTTGAAACTGTTGCCCGCGTATCATGTTCTACACATGTGGGACACTATTTTAGAAAATATACTTTGGCTCAAATTTCTAAAGATTCCTACATTTATACCCCAAAATTTATACTTTAGTCCCTAATTTTCAATTTTTTTTTCATTCTAGTCCTAATAAACCTGGACCTTATTTTGTCCGAGTTCAAGTCCAAAACTTTAGTTTAAAATATTCCAAATATCTTATTTAAATAACCCAAAAATTTAAATTTACCAATTGTATTTTATTTAAATTACCCAAAATTTTAAATTTACCAATATACCCTTACCTTTAAAATTACTCTTTTGCCCTTTAAATAAACTGGATTTTACAATCATCTCTCTCTCTCTCCCCTATCTTCGACGGCAAGCTCCTCTCTCCTCTCTCCTCTCTCGACAATCTCCTCTCTCCTTCGGCGATGATCTCATTTCTTGAACGGATTTTCTCTCTTCTCTCCCCATTAACCCTTTTTCTCCTTTCAATTTCGACCACACCCTCTGCTTGGGTTCTGAAACTTATGTCCACCATGGCTAATCCTCACCTACGCACAGTGTGATAACTAAGATGTCGACATACCTATTATTTAGAAGGAATTGACTTTTCCCTTCACAAACTGTGGGACCCGTTCCTGAGCCATATGCCACGTGGAAGGCCACGCGGATCGCACTTGATCTCACAATCGGCCATTGGGCCGTCCGAAGTTAGGGCCGAGTCCATCACTGACCCCGGACGGTTTGGCCTAATCTGACCCCAACCTCGATAACTGGGGGTCGGAAGCCCTAAGGGTCTGCCATCTGGGAACAGTGGCCCTTACCTCATCGGTCAGGAAGGTCAGAAGCCCCAAGGGTCTTTCGACCGAATACAGTGGAAAGCGACTCACGGCCCCAGACCCAGACAGAGCATTTAATGCGATCCTGGGTAGGTGTGTGCCGGGGACAAGCCGTTCTCACAGAACTGCGATTTACCCAGATCTTACTCCTGACAGATTGAAGCCGAATGAGGCGGCGAAAATCAGGTCATGGCAGCACAGAGGAGATCGCCGAAATCTCGGCCCGTGACTGCTGAAAAAGATTTTGAGGTGAAAGGTACTCAGTCCTGAGATTGAGAACCACACGGTTCACTATCTCAGGACTACATATATGAGAGCCATGCGTTCTCGAGAAGGGCATGTACGCTTAAAATATATATATATATATATATAGAAAAGTCTGTTAACAAGAAACAGATAGATATTCATACTGAAATATTTTCCTTACTACTCTGTATCAAAGATAAACCACTGACTTAAGCATCGGAGAATCTTTGCAGGTAGCCACCCCCACCTCTCCGATATTGCTTGGAGTTCAGAGGACTTTAGGACAGCAAGGACACGTGGACAGTTGGAGAATACAGCATCAGTAGTTCGAGACGCATGGACGGTTGGTGAGAAACCGCTCCAATACACACCCTCTGCTTGGGTTCTGAAACTTATGTCCACCATGGGTAATCCTCACCTACGCACAGTGTGATAACTAAGATGTCGACATACCTATTATTTAGAAGGAATTGTCTTTTCCCTTCAAAAAGTTGTAGATTCAGAGGAATTATGTTTAATGAATTAGTTTTTAAAAGTGGCATTTGCCAATATAACCCACTTATTAAGGGTCTAATGTATTAGAGAGTGAAACTTGCTTTTTTTTTGTGATGAAAAATGGCAGATAAAATCCAAATATGACGTGGGTGCTCGAACTCTTGAACTCACGCTCAAGCTCCCTAAATGAGAGGAAATCTTAAAATAGAGCATCTTACCGCTTCATCCACTCCCTCAGCAGTAGAGAGCGGGACTTGCTGAAGGGAGATATTGATGCAAATAGGTGTCATCCATGTGTTATCAAAATAGAAGGATCGAGTCAATTGACGATAAAAACTACAAGTACACATAATGCAATTAGATCATATCATGAAAAAAGAATCCATTTTGTTTGGCTTCGGTGGTGACCCAAAGAAGCTCCAATCGAAGTTCACTATAGGCACCTATAATGAGATTTATTAACATACTGATGGTAAGAAGTTGAAAAAAATAATAATAAATCGACTAAAATTCTGTGTATGTCGAACTATTTCTGTTCATAGTCCTCTTGATCGAGAAATTGAAGAAGCTTAAGAAATTTTATCATGGTTATTTGAGAAGAGTTTACTGTTTATTTAATTAAACTATTGATTTTTGATTATTAGGTCAATAGTCGAGTTGATTTATCACGACTCTTTTCTGAAGGTACCATTTCCTTCAAAACACATGCTACATAACGCTGAAATCAACGATTAATGCAGAAATCCTCCAATTTTTAGATCCAAACATGTGACTTTCATGCCATATAAATTTATAAAAGATTAAATAACTTCACATATTAGATTCGAATAATTCGTAAAATATCAAATCAAATAATATTAAAATCTCATAAAATAAATCGGCATGTATGTCGTTACTTTATCGATATTATCACAATAAAGAAGCTAAAAGTAAATAAATAGAAAATTTAAAAAAAAAAAAAAAAAAAAAAACCCCTACGGTCCCACACTATCCACACCCAACTTTTGCCTACCCACCGATTCTTTGATTGCTTTCCTTCATAAAAATTTCCAACACAAAAATTTCCAACCAATGACAGTATGTACTGCTTTTTTTTGGGAGAAATACGACAAAAGGTAAAACAAAGAAAAGTCGTAAACAGTCCTCCTAAGACCCCACCAACTTTGAATTCTATATACAAGAAAATAACTAGAAAGATGGCATTTCACGTTAAAAATCAGATGACACGTGGCCCAGCAAATAATCATGCACAACAGCACAAAGCAGCAAACTATGATTGCTTGAAACCACAAATCCCCATATAAAAGATTAATTAATGTAAGAGGACAAAATCCTACGCTTGCAATTTCAGGCTTCAGCCTTGAAGCCTTTGCTTTTAACCAATATCTCAACCACCCACCTAGCACACAACCATATCAAATTCTCCAGATCATAGAAAATGTCCGAAAAAACCTGCATACGCAAATACTTAATTTTCACAAAGGCGCAAGAATAATGACGACAATAACAAACACAAGAGTGTATTAAGAGAAGGCACTTATAATGAAAGCCAAAGTAGTAACGAAATATAGGCAAAGTAAATTCATTCCTTTCCCCTTTTTTTCCAGCTAATATGATGATGCTGATGACGATAAGCGAATGCAGCAAAATTATATCGCAGCAGTTACATTATATATCCCAACACAGCCCAAATCCATCCTTATTGATAACCGAAACCCATCAGGTCTTCATCAGAGACCAATTCTACACCCTTTCCCCCAAAAAAACTACCCACCACCACCCAAAAAAACACAACCTCCTACAAAAATCAAAGTCTAGTATTCCACCACATCCACAGAATGTAAAAAAGAAACAATCAATCCGTTGAAATCTATAATTTTTCTTCCGTTCCTTTCTCAACTCTCGTCCGGTTGACCCTCTCTTCTCAGTACCTGTAGTGAGCAGGCTTGTAAGGACCCTCGACGGGAACGCTGATGTAGTCAGCTTGATCCTTGGTGAGCTTGGTCAGCTTAGCTCCGAGCTTGCCCAAGTGAAGAGCAGCAACCTTCTCGTCAAGGTGCTTAGGCAAAACGTACACCTTCTTCTCATACTTGCCGGTTGCCTTCTCCTTCCACAGCTCGAGCTGGGCAATGACTTGGTTAGTGAAAGAGCAGGACATCACGAAGCTGGGGTGTCCAGTGGCGCAGCCCAAGTTCATCAGACGGCCCTCAGCCAAGACAATGATTCCGACATTGGTTTCAGGGAAAACCCACCTGTCAGTCTGGGGCTTGATGGTGATCCTCTTCACACCCGGGTATGTCTCGAGCCCCTGCACGTCAATCTCATTGTCAAAGTGACCAATGTTGCAGACAATTGCGTTGTTCTTCATCTTCCTCATGTGGTCAATCATGATAATGTCCTTGTTACCGGTGGTGGTGACAAAGATGTCAGCCTCCGCGACAACATCTTCAAGGGTCAAGACCGGGATACCTTCCATGAGAGCCTGAAGGGCACAGATTGGGTCAATCTCAGTTACAATCACACGTGCACCAGCTTGCTTGAGGGCAGCTGCACAGCCCTTGCCGACATCTCCATATCCACAGACAACGGCGACCTTTCCGGCAATCATGACATCAGTAGCCCTCATCAGACCATCAGGGAGAGAGTGACGGCATCCGTACAAGTTGTCAAACTGTTACCCCGACAAACAAATATTATTAAATAAGCAATTCCTTAATCAAAAATGACAATAAAATATTAAGGAAAATTAAAAACAATTAAAAAGGAAGCCTATTCAAAATTCCGCATCTTAGAAGGAATCAGTTTATATAATCCTAATTCCTAACATCATGGAAAGGTAAATCTCAGTCCATCGAACATGTTGAATTGCTTTCCCCAATACACAAGCAAATCCACCAGCAGCCATAAACCCTTTATACTCAAATTAGCCATTTCAAATCATAGTTAGATTTACTTAAGCAAATTAATGACAATTAGCTAATAGTATAAACCCTGAACAGATAGTAGATCTGAGCCAAAACCACGACGATATGGTAGATCTGTAACTTTAAAAAGCACAAAAAACCCAAATCTAAGCTACAAAAATGAAAGTCTCCTCAGATCTGAAACAAGACAAACTGGAGCCAAATCAGTGAAATCACAAAATGGGGAAAAACCCAGATCTGAAGTGTCTGTTACCTTGCTCTTGGTGACGGAGTCGTTAACGTTTATAGCAGGGAACAACAAGGTACCATTGGCTTGCATCTGGTAAAGCCTCTTGACACCAGTGGTGGTCTCTTCCGAGACACCAACTAGTCTGTCCTTCATCTTGTGGTACCTCTTGGGGTCACTCTTCAACCCATCTCTGATAATGGTAAGCACGATCTGAAACTCAGCATTGTCAGTCGAAGACGGATCGGGCAACTGACCCGTCTTCTCATAGATCTCCTCCGCCTTAACACCCTCATGGATCAAGAGGGTAGCGTCACCACCATCATCGACAATCAGATCAGGACCACCGCCGGGGCCCCAGTCGAGGGCGCGCTCGGTGCACCACCAGTACTCCTGGAGGGTCTCACCCTTCCAGGCGAACACGGCGGCGGAGTCGCGAGCGATGGCGGCGGCGGCGTGGTCCTGGGTGGAGAAGATGTTGCAGGAGCACCAGCGGACCTCAGCGCCGAGGGCGGTGAGGGTCTCGATGAGGACGGCGGTCTGGATGGTCATGTGGAGCGAGCCAGTGATCCGGGCGCCCTTGAAGGGCTGAGCCGGGCCGAACTCGGCACGGCAGGCCACGAGACCGGGCATCTCGACCTCGGCGAGCTCGATCTCTAGGCGGCCGAAGTCGGCCTGGTTGAGGTCCTTGACCTTGTACTCGCGGCCGGTGGTGGTTTTCTCGACGGTGAGAGGGAGAGCCATTGTTGCAGATCTGAGCCTCTCTTACTCGATCGAGATTTTGGGGGTTTAGAGAGAGAGAGAGAGAGAGAGAGAGTGAAGGGAGTGAGACGCAGATTTGAGGTGGAGTAGGAGGGTGTATAAATAGGTTTGAGGAGTGAGATCAACGGTTGGGATGGGTTTGGGGATTTTAGGGGTGGTTGTGATTTTTTTTTTCAAAAAAAAAAATTGAGGGGGGGTTTAGGGGTTGGTGGATCTGGTAAATGAGAGTGAAAAACTTGAGCGTAGGCAACGGAAAATGAAGCGGGACCCACGTGACTTTTGTGTTTGTGTGGTATTAGTTGTTATTTTGGAATATGCCTCTACTTAAGCCCATTACCCGTTAATAATACTACTCACTGAGCGTTTTTGTTGTTCAATCGTTGATTTTTATTTTTATTTATTTCAAGAAATTGAGAAAACTAATTTGAAAGTGATTTTTTTATGGGGGAAAAAAAGTTTTATGAAAAGAATGTATTACTACAGATCCTTTACTTTAAAATCACTTTGACATAGGTTTATTTAAAAGAAGAAAAATATACTTTTGGTTACAAATTTACTTTTTTAAACTGTTAAAAATTTATAAAAACAATACAAAGATTCATTAATAGAGTACAGCGTTACAAACTAATAAAATGTGGATGTATCTCATTTGTATTATCAACTAGGAGTTAGTCACTATTTTCAATTTGTAGGGTTTGGATAAATGTTTGTTTTCATATGTATCTCAAATCGGGTAATAGACCCATTTATCATAGTTTTTGGACATTGAAATAGTTCTAGTCAGTTTGGGCAATCACCCAAATTCGAATCTACGATCTCCAATTTTCAGAATAACAATGTTGTCGCTAAGCCAACTAAGCTAGTTTGAGTATAGATATATGATTATTGATGAGTTTCAGTAGTTAGAATATAAATGGTTAAGAAAAAGTCTTCCGGAGAAATTGTAAGTGCTACATCATGTTGTACTAAATTTCTCTCTCTCATATTACGAGCACCTCTAACATACAATCTACAATTTCCTTCATCAACTTTGTCTTTCCACTTTGCCGATATTCACTCACTTTTCTCACAAAATCCTTCATTCTCTATTTTATGATATCTTTGAACTTTTTTTCAATCTTTCCTCTTTTATACCTTTGTTTTTTCCTTTATTATATAAATCAGAGTTAGGAAATTGGTAGAACTATATCCTAGCTTTTTGAATCAATTTAGGGATGAACACGAGTTTATCTGAGCTACGTGCAATCCAGTTTCTAGATTTGACTTGTCCAATATTTTTAGAAGCTCACATTGTCATTTTGACTTCTTTGTTTTTTTAAATGAAGAAAAGTGAGTGAATATTTGAACAAATTCAGAACTTAATAAAGAACTGTATGTTGGAATTAAAAACGATTTTTGCAGCAGAAGATTGGCCCAAAAATATTCCAAAATTTTCTCAAAATAATTGATTATATGAGTGCACAGTATTAATTCATAGCAAATAGAAACATACAAAGAGAATAAATCTAATACCTCTTGTAGCCTATCAGCGGATCTTAGCTTTTTTATCTTCTAAAATGCAATTTTCTAATCCAAGTCTCAAGCACAACTGGATGAACGTGTAGACATTGCGTACAATTTCTTAAACTCATATTTTTGGCCATTGTAATTTTCTCAACACATGAGATTGCAAGAGTTTATTCTGTATAGAATATGATAATTTTCTTCTTTTTCTCTCTAGTTTATGGAGGCTCTATAAAAAATAATACGTAATGAGAATATTGTTGTCATGAAAAAAATTTTGTTTTTTAGATTTAAGATGTTCTACTAGCTCTAAGTACATCGATCATGCATACTAACATGTAGCAGTAAGCTTTATTATTGGCATGAGTCTATTTTTCATTGCTTTCTCGTACAACACGAGTAGCATTTGCAGTAGGTTGTAGAGGACATTCTTCCATAAATACAAACGTATAGTCTTCACTAACAAGTATGATATTTATATTAATTTTCCACTTGATAAAATTATCTCTAGTTTATTTTTCATTTATGAGTAAAACAATAATAGGATTTGAGGTTGACATGTTTGCTAAAATTAAATAAATAAAACAACATTTAATATATTTAAAAATAAATATCACAAAATTCAGAATAGTCAACATGATACATGATGCAAGTAAGTAAACACATAAATTTAATTCCTAATTCCACGGTAATTCAATTTTCTCTAATTAGATGCCGTCGTAGGATAGGTCATATAATTATTAATTAAATTGAGACGTTCTCAATTAATAAATAAAATATCAAAATATCTAATATTTTCTTTAATTTATTAACTGTCGTTTTATGGTCAAGATACTATTTACAATTTAATTGTATCCTCGTGAGTGTGACCTATTATTCTAGATTTTAGCAACTTAATTCAAAATTGTCGTCGTAGGTAGGTCAAATTTGAAATACATTATAAAATCCTATCTCTTTAAAATTAAGTCTTATTATTAATTTAAATTGATACCCTCCATAGGGAGGACGAAATCTAATCACCAATTAAATCTCACAGTACTTAATTAATAATGGAGATCGTGAGATATATTGTCATATATCACTCTCCCACTCATTATTCGAAAATCTTATGTGTACTAATAAACATCTAATATTTTATTTAACCTAGTTATTATATCTAATATAATTTTTTAGGTTAAACTATATACCATTCTCCTACTCATTATTCAAAAATCTTATGTGTTTTTACTAATAAATATCTAATGTTTTATTTAACCTAGTTATTATATCTAATATAATTTTCTAGGTTAAATTATTAGTCCAATCTTATTGGTACTAAATAAATTATTAAATTTTTTAAAAATCTAAATTTATTATTGTAGGAATAATTTAGCTAATTTAATTAATAAGGATAGCTTAAACTAAATAAGTGTGATATTACCAAAATTTAATTATTAAATTTAAATCACATTATTCAATTTTTTATTCCTATATTATTATTTAATCTAATTAAATTAGTCATATTGTAACTAAACTATTTTAACATGAATATAACATGTACACATGATATTCATAAATAACTATAAGTAAGTATTATGGATGACATGTTATAATACATGGTCATGTTATATATATCACATATAATATAATAATAAAATAAAATAATAATGATATTTGGTTGGATTCCTTAGGAAATTACAACCTAATAAAATAATAAAATTACAAATAGTCAAAGGCACTCAAGCCTGAAAGCGGATATCCGCCAGTCTTCTTGGGTATCCTTTATTCTTTTGGTATTTTCATAAATCATATTGAAAAAATGTGATATTTCTGTAAATACTTTTACGAAACTAATCTAGCCCATAGAATTATCTAAATAATCATTTAAGCCTAGTGCTATTTCTTTTAAGTTATATATATATATATATATTAAGTTATATATATATATATATATATATATATATCTATCACATACATTAATATATATGTACATATATCATGAAAAGAAAATGTTCTTTTTTTTAATATCAAAACTGTTTACTTAAAAACGTAATATATATATATATATTATATTTTTTAAAAAAAAACTTCTTTTCTTTTGTGTGAGTTATTTAGGGCGTCAAATTAGCTTCAAGCCTCATATAATTAATGACCAAATATCAATCATACATCTATCTATCATATGATAACTCATCCATTCATTATCAAATACATATAAAAAATAATGCAATATTCATTCATGCATATAATAATAATATTATATACCCATATAACTGCTTTGGTACTAATTGTTGGAATTAAAAACGATTTTCGCAATGAAAGATTGGCCCAAAAACATTCAAAATTTTCTCAAAATAATTGACTATATGAGTGGATAATATTAATTTATAGCAAATAAAAACATACAAAGAGAATAAATCTAATACCTCTTATAGTATATCGGCGGATCATAGCTTTTTTGTCTACAATCTTCCAATCCAAGCCTCAAGTACAACTAGATGAATGTGTGAACGTTGTGCAAAATTTCTTAAACTCACACAATTGCAAGAATTTGTTCTACAGAGAATATGAAAACTCTCTTTTTTTTTCTCTCTAATTTATAGAGGCTCTGTAGAAAATAATACATAATGTCTCTTTTCTACTAGGATTTCCTTTATATATATATATATATATATTTATTAAACTATTTGATAAATAATATATTAATCAAAATAATATCTATATATATATATATATAATTTTTCAAAAATGTAAACTTGTTTTTTTTTAAAAAAACGTTAACTATATATATATATCTACTTAATCAATATATATATAAATTAATTAATCTAATTATTTAATATATAATCTAATTATTTAATATAAATATATTTATATAAACTAACAGATAACTCTTTTATTTTTAGTCAGTTTCTCAATTTCTGTTTATCTAATTATCTGATAATTAGATTTTTTAAATTCAAAATTTAAACAAACAGGAAACTTATCTCTCTATAAATTTAAATTAATTAATTATTATAGATAAACAATTTATCTATACAAAGTGTGCAATAATAGAAATAATGTAATATCATAAGAGGTGGAATTAGGGACTTCTAGACCTGTAATTCAAGCTCCAATATATTATGATAATTAATTAAACTCTTTAATTAATTTTTCTAATTTGTTAATTCTAATATTACTCCACTAAAAATTTAGAATTGTGCCCTTGATGTTATAAAATTAATTTACTCAGAATATAGCGAGTAATCCATCAATTTAATCATTACATGTAGTTCAATCCTCCATAGACAATTCATAATTTGAGTTAGGTTATATTCCATTTATCTCTCCAATTACGTTTTTATCCTTATGTGCCATCGATTCTCTAATAAAAAATTAATTTATAAATCTATTATAAATTGAGTACTTAAACTATTTAAGTCCTGGATCAATACACAAGGGAATCATCTTTCTACCTTCCTAATGGAAAGAATAGATTCCATATTTGTAAGTTACATTTCTAACTACTTATTTCATCATGCTCCCAAGATACAATTATTTCGGTTTGTTTACGAAATAAATCTTTAACAAGTATGTTAAAGAATATAATATTATAAATAAGAGTCTATAACTACTCAGGATTAAAATTAATCTATATATGATTATCTAGTGACATTATTTGAACTCTCAATAATTAACAGAATTTATGTGAGATTCAAATTATATATGGTCCAATCCTATATAATTGAATTATATAAAATACTTACATTGTGATGTCAACACATCAATAGTCAGAATAAGACTATTATATTCTCAATATTAATGGACCGTACTAATAATATTTAATTAAAGATCTCAAATTTTAATTAATTATTACGGACTATATTTAGTTTATTATCCAAAAATTTAGTCATCTTATATAATACTTATATACTAAATTTATGGTCACATAAATAAACTATGGATTTTCTGATATTTAAAGATATACAAATTATGCACAGATTCAAATAAAAAAATATTATTTTATTAATTCAATAAATATCCAAAATATACATATTTTTAGGACACATACTCTAGCACTACAATCACAAAATCAAATAATAATGGCATCTAGAGACAATAATTTCACAAAATTAATTTGACTTCGGGTTCTAATCTAGCTGGTGAGGTGTTAATGCTCTAATTTAGTCCTCTTTCCCTCCTTACTTTTCCTTGTTATGATTAAACTGGAACAAAAGTTCAGATCTTGTATGATGTGTTAATGCTCTGATTTTATCTTCTTTTCCTCCTTTAATCCCCAATTACTTTTCCTTGTTATGATTGAATTGGAACAAAAGTTCAGATCTTGCATGATATCTGTGTCTTCTTCTTCTTCTTCTTTTGCCATTTACTACAAATGAATAAATATTGTTTTTCTAGCAGAAAAAAAAAATGGTAAAGAAATTGTTATTTTCTTTTTCAAATGAATCATAAATCTACTATTACACTAGTTAAAAATGGCTCTATTTTCGGTATGGCATATTGGTTCGTGCTTTGTATATGCACTCTATTTTCAATGGCTTATTTGCAAATTTAGACTAGAAAACGCGAAGAGTTGTCGTTTTAAAATTTTAGTGTATTGTTGTTTTGTTGAAGCATTTGTTAAGGTGGATGCGTGGAAGCTAATATACTACCTAATTTATTATTTTTTTTTTGAAGACATACTACCTAATTTTGTTGTTGGATGACGATGATGTGCCTTGTAGTAGTTGTATGTAGAGTGGAAAATTCCAAATGGCATGTTAAAGCATCTGAAACTCATGATTGTAAATTATGATGAGTTTTGAATCTTTTTACCTTATGACTCGGAAGTTTAGAATCATCTCAATTCATTTGATTTAGTAAACAAGTCTAGCTTCTGACCATAAAAGTTGGTATTTGATCCCAACTTGCTTTTTGGTTCGACCTGAATTGATCTATTTGAGTGAGATTGATTTGGTGAACTAGAAAAAACGTGTCAGTTTAATTTCGTGTTAAGGCGAAAAATACGAAGCAAAAAGGGGATTAGTTTGAACTCATCATCCTACTAAAGGTGTTTTTTGCACTTGAAACACTACAAAAGTTATGTGTTGTACATTAACCATTGAATGGGAAAAGTTTCCAATTGGGACCTCACACACCAAAATTATTGACTCTGGTTCCTAAAGTTGATTTGTTGATGTGGGACTTAAATGTTTTTTTTTTCCCCTTTCAGATGAAACACTACAAATCAACATTACTGACTTTTTAAAATTTTTTTATACGATTGTACTCATTTTTAATTTTTAAATCTAACATGAAACAGTATAAATCAACACGCAACGCTTGTGATTGACTCCACAGGGCTACTAAAGATTGGGGATTTACTTAAATGAGACTTACTAATTAAGTCACATCATTCAAGTAATTTTTCACTTAAAAGGGATATATTGCGTAACGTGGGGATCAACAGTGTAAAACTTACCTTTGACACTGCTCTTCTAAGTTGTATATATATTATATCATCTATTAAAGGGGAAAAAGACTTTCGAGGTTGGCTTAGGCTACTTTGTGAGCTCAATGGACCCAATGTACCCTAGAGTATTTCAATCTAGTCAAATTAGCTTATTTTAAGGTTCGAATGTTTCGAATTTTAGTGTCCCAGAACCAAAAAAAAAATATATATATATATATATATATATATATATAACCTGATTTTTTTCAGTTTTATGTTTTCGTGGTAGCGAGATTGTATCACTAATAATGTAACCATTCCATCTAATCTTACAATTTTAAGGCATTAATCACGTTTTGGCAGCTGATAAAAAATCTTATTTTTTGAGAAATTAAAAAAATATATTTATATAGGATTTTTAACATTTTTAGTCATAAAAATCTAAAAAATTACAAAAATACGGAGGTCGAGTTTTTTTCAAATTTCTGTATGATTTTTATTGAAAAAAACACTATTTAAATTTTTTTAAAAAAATATCATTTTTAAAATAGTTACTAGATACAAATTTCTAAAAACTAATTATCAGTTATAAATGCTTTTGGTTATTAGTTATTATTAAAAAATAGTATTTTTAAAAATATTTTTGAGAAAATTATATTTTTCTAATAAAAACTATACCAAACCTAAGAAGCAATCATATTTTTCAAAATTTTTCTAAAAAGGAAGTAAAAGACCTAATTTCCCCATTTATATACATAAATGCCATTTGGCAAACTTCAACCCATAAACATGCTTTCCAGCCTTGGCAACGTCATTAGTCTTTATTTAAACAACTAATAACACTAGGTGTTAATTAAAACATAAAAGTAATACTATGAAAAGCTATTTGTGGGACATGTTCCCGAGCCATACGCCACGTGGAAGGTCACGCGGGTCGCAAGTGATCTCACAATCGGCCATTGGGCCGTCCGAAGTTAGGGCCGAGCCCATCACTGACTTTGGACGGTCTGACCCAGTCTGACCTCAACCTCGACAACTGGGGGTCGAAACCCCCAAGGGTCTGCCATCTGGGTACATTGGCCCTTACCTCGACAGTCGGGAGGGTCAAAAGCCCCAAGGGTCTTCCGACTGAATACGATGGAAAGCAACTCACGGCTCCAGACCCAGACAGAGCATTTAATACGATTCAGGGTAGGCGTGCGCCAAGGACAAGTTGTCCTGACAGAACAGCGATTTACCCAAATCTTACTCCTGATAGATTGAAGCCGTAGGAGGCGGCGGAAATCATGCCACGGCAACACAGAGGAGATCGCAGAAATCTCGGCCCGTGACTACTGAAAAAGATTTTGAGGAGAAAGGTACTCAGTCCTGAGATTGTGAACCGGGCGGTTCACAATCTCAGAACTACATATATAAGAGCCATGCGTTCCCAAAGGGGCATGGACACTTAAAAAACAAAAATATATAGAAAAGCCTGAAAAGAAGAAACAAATAGATATTCATACAGAAATATTTCCTTGCTACCCTGTATCAAAGATAAACCACTGACTTAAGTATCGGAGAGTCTTTGCAGGTAGCCACCCCCGCCTCTCCGATCTTGCTTGGAGTTCAGAGTACTCAGGGACAGTAAGGATACGTGGACAATTGGAGAATACAGTATCAGCAGTTCGAGACACGTGGATGGCTGGTGAGAAACTGCTCCAACAGTTTGGCGCCGTCTGTGGGAATTACAGTTGAGCGTGAGAAAAAGAGTAGGAGACTCACGATCGTGCTCTCCACGAATAAAAAAGCCATACAACATTTGATGGCACCCTCAAGGATGACAACTAGGAGCAAACGTCCCGAAGCCGAAGGAAGCTCCCGAGAAGCGCGACCAGATCTGGAGCAGAAGCTGGATCAGATGCTTGCCGCACTTACGAAAGCAAACCGGAATGCAAACATGGCCCATGAAGCCATCCTGGGTTTGAGGGACGAAGTCGCAGAGGTACGCAGAGATAACGCTCGCCTCGAAGGGTTGCTGGCGAGTGAGGATAGGACCCAGCGGAGGGAAGCTTTCGACGAAGAAATCCAACAAGAGTTCGGAAGCCAACCGTGGGGAGAAGCTCCCGCCCTATCCGGGTCACGGATGCAGGGGGCACGGCAAAGCCAGTCGAGACCTTTCCAAGCCAGGGGAGCAACGGGTGGAAGACACCATGAAAGCCCTGGGAGTATGCCCCCCGACTGGAAGTAAGAGATGATGGCAGAGTTGAGTAAGAGACTCGGCAACCATCACAGTCAGGCCCCCGATGATCTGACAGAACAAACTGTGCGAGGCATCAACCAGACGGCCTTCGCTGACTGGATCCAGATGGAACCCAGACTAAGAGATTTCACGACCCCAACCTTCAGGCCGTTCGAGGGGAAAATCGACCCCCTCGACCACATATATCACTTCCAGCAGAAGATGGCTTTGGAGACCAGGGACGAGGCCGTGACCTGCAAAGTTTTCTCTACGACCCTTGCGGGACCAGCCCTGTTATGGTTCAGGCAATTCCCAGAAAAGTCCATAAACGGGTTCGAAGACTTCTGCAAACTTTTCCTAAAATAGTACGCAGGTGTCCGAAGGCAATAAAAAACCATGCGAGACCTAGACCGTTTGGAGCAGGCCGCAGATGAATCCCCGTGGGAGTACCTCTTGCGTTTCCTCGAGGTAATGTCATAACGCCGATTCGGTCCAAGCCGCAGGCTCGTTCGTCTGGAGCCTGTAGCTAGGATCAATGCTATCGGACCATCTCCTTCTAAATCTTCCGTGCGATATGACAGACGTCCAGGCAAAGTCGGAAGGGGTATTCAGGGTGCTGGAAAGCCACCAGAAGGCACCCAAGACCTCTGCCACAATAACAACGACACCAGTACAACCCCCGGCCCCGCAAGGGATGAAGAGGCCCTTACCGGGCCAGGAGTCGGCTCCTAAGCAGGAAGTCCCCATCCGAGACGGTCTGGAGGGAGACAAGAGGAGAAAGACAACCCGTGATCCTCTTCCTAAGTATGAGCTCAACACGCCAATCGACGTGATCTACCTCCAAAACAAGGACAGGGGCATTTTCAAAGACCCACCCAAATCTGGTGTTCCTGAACATATGAAGAACATGAACAGTTACTGCCAGTTCCATAAAGACTTCGGGAACAACATCATCCGCTACCGCAACCTTTATGCTCAGCTCATATTGGCGATCCACGCTGGCAGGTTGAAGCAGTACATGAAAACCGACGGAGCCCAGCCGCTGCAAGACATCGCCAGGACTGAGAAAGGGAAGCAGGCCCAAGCCTCTGGGTTAGGAGAGCAGACCCTGAGGATAGTGCCGACCATTGTGGGCAGGCCAAAGCCGACCCACGATCAAGAGGAAAAAGAAAGATGCCTCAAAAGAGCCGAGGATAAGGCGAAGCGCTTGAGGGGGATGGGCCACTCCGTCAACCACTTGATGTCGGGAGAAAGCTGCACAACCGCCGCCCCCATCGTTTTCACCCAGCAAGATCTAACCACGGTGCGCCGTCCTCACGACGATCCCTTAGTGATTAAACTACAGATCGACTCCGCATTGGTTGAAAGGGTATTAGTCGATGGTGGAAGCAGTGTCGATATCCTATTCCTCAGCACATTCGAGAACATGGGTCTGGATAGAAGCGCACTCAGGCCGACCTGTCAACCGCTGTTCACTTTCGATAGCACGAGGGTCTGCCCATTAGGCGCCGTGACCCTTAATGTCTGCGCAGCTGAGAAGAGCTTGGACGTGGACTTCATTGTCATAGACTGCCAGTCTTCCTTCAACGTCATTATGGGAAGGGGATAGATCCACGCCATGCATGGAGTCACGTCCACCCTCCACCAGGTCTTGAGGTGTCTGTCAAAGGATGGTACATACACGATTGACATCAAGGGAGACCAGGCCTCCACAAAGAGATGTTTTTCAACCACCTTAACGGGAGCCGACGCGGGTGCAAGCGTTGCAACCAGGGACGGGTAGCAATCAAAGGACCGTCTGCCAGTGTACATGAAGGGAATCGAAGAAGAGTCTGACGGTCCGGAGTCCACGATCGAGGAGCTAGTAGCGGTCCCTTTGAAAGAGGCAGAGCCGGCGAAGGTGGTTCTGATCGGGGCCTTGCTATCTGAGGAGGAAAAAAATGAGATGCTGGAATTCCTGAAGCAGAATGAGGACGTCTTCGCGTGGTCTCACGATGATATGCCTGGGATAGACCCCGAACACTCCTGTCACCGCCTCAACATAGATCCCCATTTCCCATCCGTCAGGCAAAAACCCCGAAGGTTCGCACCAAAGAAAAACAGGGCGATCAACAAAGAGGTAGAAAAGTTGCTGGAGAGCGGTCTAATCAGGGAATGCATATACCCACGATGGTTCTCCAACCCCGTAGTGGTGAAAAAGAAAAACGGTGACGACCGTATTTATATAGACTTCACCAACCTGAATAAGGCCTGCCCGAAGGATAGTTTCTCTTTGCCAAGAGTCGACCAAATGGTAGACGTAATGGCAGGATTCAACAGAATGAGCTTTCTGGATGCCTACTCTGGATACAACCAGATCCCCCTGTACGCGGAAGACCAGATCCACACGGCTTTTATCACAGAGCGAGGTCTGTACTACTACAAGCGTATGCCGTTTGGCCTGAAGAACGCGAGGGCAACCTACCAAAGGTTCATGAATAAGATGTTTGCCAAGCTACTAGGAAAGACTATGGAGGTCTATATCGACGACATGGTCGTGAATGCAGGGAGGATTTAGACCATTTAAGGCACCTGGACGAATGTTTTCGGATCCTGAGGTAGCATCAAATGCGTCTGAATCCCAAGAAATGTGCATTTGGGGTATCCTCTGGGCAATTCTTGGGGCATATCGTGAGCCGGAGGGGTATTGAAGCAAATCCGACCCAGCTGACCTCGATCGCGAATGTGCAAAGACCATCATCCGTTCGAGAGGTCCAACGCCTGGCCGGAAAGGTAGCCGCTCTCAACCGATTCGTATCCAAGATGTTTGACCGATGCAAGCCTTTCTTCCAATGCTTGAAGAAAAACTCTACTGCCATCTAGGGGGAAGAACAGGACAGGGCACTGGCAGACCTCAAGCTGTATCTGAGTCACCCACCTATCCTGGCTTCCCCGTCAGAGGGGAAGCATCTGTACGCCTATTTAGCAGTGCCCAAAGTAGCGATCAGCACCGTACTATTCATCGAGCGAGATGGTAAATAGAAGCCGGTGTTTTATATAAGCCGCATACTCCTAGATGCCGAAACCCGATACAGTGTGGCAGAAAAGCTGGTCCTCACTCTGGTCAACGCTAAAAAGAAGCTTCGGCAGTATTTTGAGGCGCACTCGGTCACTGTGTATACGGATTTCCCCATCTGTCAAATCTTGGCCAAACCAGACCTTTCGGGACGACTGACCAAATGGGCCATCGAGCTGGGGGCATACGATATCGAGTATCAGCCTCGGACGGCAAAGAAAGGACAGGTCATGGCAGATTTTCTAGTGGAAATCGAATCCTTTAGCGAGTGGCATGACTTGAATCAGATGTCTCAGCTTCACCCCCTTTCAGCCTGGAAGCTCTACACGAACGGATCCATGAATGCCTCAGGATCGGGTATCGGGATAGTCTTACAGACCCCAACGGGCCTCAGAGTTGCGAAAGCGTTGAGGCTCGGCTTCCAGACGACCAACAACGAGGCAGAGTACGAGGCACTGTTGCAAGGCCTTAAATTAGCACTACACTTCGGAGTAGAGGACATCACCGTGAAGACTGACTCGCAGCTGATCGCGGGTCAGGTCAGGGGAGACTTCGAAGTAAAAGAACCAAGGCTGCACAGGTACTTCTCCAAGATGATGGGGGCAAAAGCTCATTTTGGTAATTTCAATATCGAACCGATCCCCAGGGAGATGAACCAGAGGGCTGATGGGCTAGCCAAGAATGCATCAATCGGGGGCACCATAGAAAGCATAGAAGTTCTTTTAGAAAGCGGGAACATGGGGGACCCTCTGCAGACCCCTGGGCACCACGTGTTCGCAACCAACACTGCTGACGAAGGGTGGATGAGACCCATCACACAGTATCTGACGTTGGGGAACCTGCCTACAGACCCTTGGGAAGGGAGGTCAGTCAGATTAAAGGCTGCAAGGTACTCAATGGTGGGTGAATAGTTATACAGGAGATCGACAATGGGTCCGATACTACGCTGCATAGGCCTCGTTGAAGCGCAAAAATTGATGGAGGAAATCCACGAGGGAGTATGTGGCAACCACTCTGGTAGGCGCAGCCTCGCCCATAAGGCTCTAACGGTCGGATGCTTTTGGCCATACATGATGACAGAGGCAACCAAATTCGTAAAAAAATATGATAAATGCTAGAGGTTCGCCCCGATGAAACGTCAGCCTGCTGAGATTCTTCATTCGAACATAACTCCTTAGCCGTTCGCCAAGTGGGGTCTGGATATCATCGGAGAGCTCCCCAGAAGTCCAGGAGGAAAGAGATATATACTGCTAGCCACGGACTATTTTACCAAGTGGGTAGAGGCCGAAGCCTACACGACAGTTAATAAGGCAGATACGATTAATTTCATCTGGAAGAACATAATCTGTCGATTCGGGATCCCAAAAGAGATACACGCCGATCATGGCACGCAGTTCCAAAATGCTAAGCTTAAGGAGTTGTGCGAGCTGTATGACATAAAGCTTAGTTTCTCCTCCGTGAACTACCCCCAGGGGAACGGCCAAGCAGAGGCGACGAACAAAGCCATATTCAGCAACATCAAAAAGAACTTGCAGGAGGCTAAAGGCAAGTGGTTAGAAGAACTGCCGGCCGTTGTATGGGCCCATCGAACCACAGAGCGGAGGTCTACTGGGAGAATGCCGTTCACCATGGTCTACGGATCAGAGGCTGTGATCCCGACCGAGGTCGGCCTCCCGACCCTCTGCTCCGAAGTGGTAAAAGATTCCCCCCTAAACGAGCGCCAGTTAAGCCGCAACACAGACCTCTTAGAAGAAATGAAAAACATGGCTTTGGTCTACCTGGCTTCATACCACCAGCAAGCTAGGTCCTACTATGCGAAAAAGG
>JXTB01000180.1:60022-72113 GCA_002914805.1 Parasponia andersonii | reverse complement strand
TATTTTTTTATTGTAAAAAATAAAAAATAAAAAAAAATATTACTGATACACGTCTTTTTATATATTTCATTATAATTATTAAATCATTATAAAGTGGGCTAAAGTGGGCCAAACAATTATATAAATCTATGATAACTATCTTTGCGCAGAACGAAGAATTATGAAAGAAAAGTAAAAACGAAATGAAAAGAAAATCCTGCCGTGAAAGATATTTATTCAGAAAGGTCAGAGTTCAGAGTTATAGAAAAAAGAGAAAATTTTCAAAGAAAAAGAGTAACTAAGGTTTGCTTTAACAATTTCGTACCTTTTTTAGGGGCGTTTTGTACTTTAAATGTTTTAGAATTTTTAGGAGGACTACTTTTAACCTGAAATTACATTTTTATTTTTACAATTTAACATCTTAAAAGGAAAAGGATGTAACAGGAAAATGACTATGAATAACATAGGAGTAGTATGTAAGGTCATAATGAAAAGAACACCTAATAACTATTTACTTGTTTCTGGTTGAAAAAAAAAAAAAAAAACTTTCTTAACCCTATTACAAGATTAAGACACTGATATTAACTGTAAATGTCCTTCTACCAATATTTTTTTTTTCCCTTTTTTGATGATAAATTCCTTCTACCGTTAATATTCCAGCCAGCAAAGACAATTTTTTTTCAAACAAAACAAAGAACCTCGACTCTTTATCATCCTGATACAGGTGATATCTATATACGTAAATACGTATTTTATTTATAAAGAAAAAAAACATATTTTTCTATTTTCTCCGCGTGACATAATCATTTCTTCAACTTCTAGTGCTTGCTTGATGCTTCTAACCTACCGACTGCCTCTTATTCCAGCTTAATTTATTTTATTTTTAACAAAAGAAAAACAATTATTTTTCGATTTCGAAATTATAATATGAAACAAAAAAAAAAAAGGAAAGAAATTAGACGGCGATCTACACATGGTGCAAGGAAGAATGGCGGTAGAAAACGACCAGGCGCGAGTAGTGCGCGTGGTTCCACGCATCGGCAGCGTTCTCATAATCTCTTTCAACAACTTTTTAGTTTGTTATTTGTCGGTTCATCAACTGTGGACTCAGAGTAGAGTGTTTTGAGGGAGCGTGGCGTATCTTTGACCACTTGACGATTGCGTGGCACGGGCCCACATCATAAATGGACCAATAGCCTCTTTTGCGGCGGTGATTGTACTGAAATTTCGGACTAGGATATTCTCCACCGTACGATTTTTAGATCTGGGAATTGCGGCAACCACCTTCAAATATCTAATTGCCCTTCAAAAATACCTTTTTTTTCCCTTCTCTTTTTAAATTTGGGTAGAGGAAAGCGTCGGTGGGATTTATGAGATCGGGGAGGAAATAAATAATTAAATTTCTTTTTTCAGAAAAGAAATAGACAAGAAAACGTGAGCATGTCAGAGTGGTCCGCGAAAAGCATAGAGTAGTCAAGCAGTGGAGGAATATTACCATCTCGATGGTAGGGTCGTCGGGTCTAAGATTTTCTTCAAGTGTGGGTAGCAATTAAATTGGAGAAGAAATTCTATATTATATAGAACTTTGTAAGCATAAAAACATCCCAATTTTTTTCTCCCCTTTAAATACTAATATATATATATATATATATATATGATATATGAATTTTTTTTCACTTAGTGTATATTATAACTTCGTGGTAAATAAATTTGATAACATTTCATAAATTGAAAGGAATTTTACATATAAAGTCTTCTAGGAAAAAAGATGCACTTATAAATGTTATTAAAACTAACTTTTATTGTAATATTACGCATTTAAAATTATTTAGATATTTCATTTCCTAACAAACTCTAAAATACTTTCTTTTCTAACAAATTCCAAACTATTTATGTTATCGTTTACAACATCCCACCAGAATTGTCAATTTCGATCTAGTCATGTCTTCTTTCAAATGTGATTGTAGAAATGTCTATATGGACCAAACTTTGTAGGCCGGCCCATATTCCAAAAAAAAGCACAGTATTGGTCTGAGCTGGCTTGTTACATATAATAGAGCTGGGTTGGACCTTAGCTATAAGCTCAGGCCCACATTAGACTTACATTTAGTCATTTTAAAAATATTTCTTAATTAAAATATTAAAAAATTTTAATTAAATATTTTTATTTATATGTTTTTAATGTTATTTATTTATTTTTTTTTTAGTTTCAATTTATTCAAATTTTTAAAAAATATGAATGAGTTTTAGGCCTATATTTGATATTTTAAAATATAGAATAATAATGAAATTAGATTCATATTTTGACTCATATTTGACTCGCATAGGCACAACCCACTTAGACACGACCTACTTAGATTCGTATAAAATGTGGATTGTACTTGTGGGCTGTGCTGAGTCCCTTAATATAAATATGGGTCGGGCCAGTCTGACTTATATTTTAGGCAGGTTAGGCCTAGACACAGTATAAAACCCGCATGGACTTATCAAATGTGGGTCGGTCCGACCTGGCCTGACCCACTTTACATCTTTATGTGATTGACTGAGATCAAACAGTTTCAACCAGTGATTGAAAAAACAAAAAATTTGACCGACTATCCAAGCCACATCTTTTTTCACATGCTCCTTTCGACATGGTCAAAAGTTTTAGCTAGGTCAAAATGCAGGGACAATTTTAGAATTCCAAATTTTTCAGTAAATAAAATTTATAATTTTATAAATGATCTATAATTTGTCTATTTTTTATTAATCACTTTAAAAAATGATCAAAGTTAGTAATATCCCTAATTGAATAGGTGACAACATATATACTATATATTAAAATAAATTGAGATATAATTTGAAATCTATATCATTATTGATTTTTCAAATAGTAAAACAGTTGTTATAATAATGGCTCAAATGTTAACAATAACCTAATACCTGAGAGGTAAGTCCTCTTATACGAAGATGGGTCAAATTTTAATGTTTGATAAGACTTCTTACTGAATGAAATCTCTAAGAACGAGAGCTAATAGTGTATCAAAGGGAATCGAAGGCAAATGTGCAAATCAATATTTCTGGCAATTAACAATTTTCGTAACTTTGGCTCTACGGATAATAATTAATCGCTATTACGTCAAACTCAAATCCTAATAATACACATATTTTTGGGGGAATTTGGACCTAAGGGTCTACTAAACCCTCGTGATAAAAATGAGACTTATTCATCAATGTTTTTAAAATTTATCAATGTTTTTAAAACTAACTCTAATTGACATGTCACATATGTAAAATTACTTGAATATTATATTTCTTTAATAAATTTTAAACTATTTTAGCTACTATCTTCGATCTTGATTCTAACCCTGACAGCGGCACCTCCGCTTGCATAGAGTTGAAAAATTTCGACTGTGGTCGAACTTGTTTAGCTGCATCCTCTGATTATTCCGATCGTTTTTCAACTAATGGCCAGAAAATTTTGGTCTAGTTGGACTACCGTTCAACCGTAGTCAAACAATTCGACTGAAATCAAAATTACTGATCGAAATTTTCGACCAGCATTCAATAGGTGTTCGACTATAGTCGAATATCATCGGCCATCTTCCTGGCACCACCACTGTCACTTTTGTTTTTTTCGACTTGGTCAAAAAAATTTCAACTAAGGTCGAGTCAGAGATGATTTTGGAACACCAAAATATTCATTAAATTATATGTCAATAGAAGTCTTATGTTTATGAATAGTTAATAAGTTGTCCATTTTTTCATTATATGTATTAAAAAATGATCAAAATTGATAATTCTGTGTGTATTTACCTTTTGCTCATACTCATGTTTGTTCACGTAATTATATGTAAGACAACTAAATATTTTCAAATCAAAAGTAACATAATTATCAGCCCATTCCTTAAACTGAGTCATCATCCAAATCCATTTATAAAGATCTTGTAACCAAACAGTGAGTATAATTCAAAGTTTAAATCCAAAATCCTTTCGAAAAACTACCAATAGAAAGCAAGTCAAAAGCTCCCAATCCTTTTATCAACAGTTCCATTCTTTTTGCCAGCAAGATAAATCTATATATAAGGGCAATGTGCCCTTGACAATTCTATTAAGCCAATAGAAAAGGATATGATAAGAATTTGAGGCCACCCACGCCAACATAAAAATACTAGCGCCTTACCGTGACCTATGTAAAGAATTTTTTGATAACACGGTGCACATGTCCCTTGAGATTAGTCACATAACTAACCAGACCACTAATATTGGACAAGCGAACACGTAATTAACCAAAAGTTAAGAATAATTAGAACTCTTTTAAAAAAAGCAATACTTTCATTCTCTGAACTAACGAACTCAATACAAGCCTCGAACTATAGATTATCATAAGATTAAATTTATCACACAATATATACTGTCCAAATATCTCAATTTATTATTAGATAATTATAATTATACTTCAAATAATAACAAAATAATATTGCATATCGTGTTGGACACAGAGCACTAGTATTAGTCGTACCGTTGCCCACCATTATAAGGTACTTGTTTTTTTCATGCCTGGCTACAAGATTCCCCTACTCCTAAATTCTATTGAAGATCACTAAATAGAATTTTATGTTAATTTTCTCAATAAAAGATTATTTCTATTTATCATCGGGATATATTCATAGTATTGCATGTACAATGATGGAAATCTATTTTACTTTGCTAAACCTTTAAACGGAAAACTATTTTACTTTGATAAACCTTTACCTTTTCTTTTCTTTTTAAGTTTTGCCTTGTTTTTCTTTTTCCCCTTGAGAATATGACCGCATTTAGGTGTTAATTTCTTTTTTTTTTTTTTGGTAACTGGATTGGTTTGTTTTGAATTAGAATCATGACTAAAAAATTAATTTTTTTTGAAGGGAAAATTCTTTCATTGACAATAAAAAGAATAGTACAATACTCATAAAAGGATTTTTGATTATAAAGTAAACAATTATAATAAACTGATAAAAGATCTTTGAGGAAAATTACGAACTAGGATCTTGACAAAATCGACTCATAAGAATGAGATTTATATAAATCATCGTTTGTGTACTTCGATAGAGTTCTACGCTTGAGCAGTTGACTTGTTATGACCATTTATTTAATATTCGTTGTTAGTGTCTCTTTCTTCTCATCAAAAAAATTATAAGAAGACAAATATTACCTTATACACGATCCAGATTTGAACAGATCTAAAAAGAAACTATCATAAAATAAATCTAGAAGGAAAACTACCTCCATACATAGGAGGATTATTTAGTAATAATACCAAAAACAAGAAAGAAAATTGTAAAAAAATCTCTATTAGAGAGAGAGAAGATCCCTTTCTTTAGTAGAAAAGGCATCTGTTAACGAAGGGAAATTGCTAGCGAAGGGATAACTAGAGAAAAAGAGAACCTAATTTCTAGAGAGAAGCCGAAGCTTCAGAAAAAAAAGGTGTATAGAAAAGAAAATGACAAGAAACATTTTTTTTTAAAGAACAATGCTAGGAACACTCTACTCTTCATTCTTTTATATACTCTATTATTTCATTAAGAAAATTGTAAAAAAAATCTCTATTAGAGAGAGAGAAGATCCTTTTCTTTAGTAGAAGAGGCATCTGTTAACGAAGAGAAGCTGCTAGCGAAGGGATAACTAGAGAGAAAGAGAACCTAATTTCTTGAGAGAAGCTGAAGCTTTAGAAAAAATAGGTGTATAGAAAAGAAAGTGACAAGAAACATTTTTTTTAAAAGAACAATGCTAGGAACACTCTACTCTTCATTCTTTTATATACTCTATTATTTCATTGTTTGACACCGAAAAAATTTCATATTTTATGGATACTAAAACTTATAACAAAGTTCACATGTAAAATAATGAAGCAGAAAAATGGAAATGAAAGTGATCTAAACATTCTTTTTTTTTTTTTAATTTTTTTTATTGTTAAGTACAAATGACTTATTCAGCAAAGAAAAACTAAAAATGGCTATATCTTGTGTAGGATGGTATAGATTAATTATCACTTCATTTGTAGTATAAGATTAACTTTGTTAAGCAAAGTTGCTATAGAGAACTAAATTTAATTTACAATGCTCGAGGAGATGAAAAATCTCCAAAATCTTTGTAATTTATCAATAGCAAATATCCGAACAAAAAATGGTCATAAAATGACTTTGTATTTCATAATTATTTTACAAAACCCTTGTATTTTAAGAAATACGGGAAAATTCTTTAAATTTGATTTTTTATTACAAAAAGTCATGAAATTTGATTATCTTTTAAAACTCGAGCTCCTCCTTTCATTGAAATGAAAAAATTACTCTCAGCAAATAGTCGATTTAGATTTAAAATAAATTTAAGGATTATTTATAATAGTTTCCAAATACTATGTTGATTTTCAAAAGATCTCGTAAGTGATAAAATAGTTTCTCAATAATTATTCATATATCTACACACAAAGTATAAATGTAATATAAATCTAAATCTACAATCCACTAAAAGTAATTTTGTCATTTCACATTAATTTGCCCAATTTAGTTTATACGAGAATGTCGAATTCAAAAATAGTCAAACTATAAGGCCTTCTTTTTACAATAAAAGACCAAATTCAAAGGAATCTTTCCATACTTTTAAAANAAAAAAAAAAATCATTCTTTTTTTATGCGTACTAATCACCAAAATCTACTTCATCTGAATTCTGGCTTTGGTCTAAATCGAACCCTTTCAACTTGGTCTTATCTCATGAGTCATGACTAAAAAAAGACCAAGTGACACTCCACTCCAACAATTTAATTATTTTGTGAAAGGAAACTCCCATCTATATAACATGCAACCAAACAAAGATTTGATCCCCCTAGAAAATAAAAAATAAAAAATCAATATAATAATTATAATAATTTTATACTTTATTTTATTTTATTTCTTAATGGCAGTGCAATACACGACTTCCCAAGAACTTAACTCATATATAGCTTGCCGGGGCTGGTGTGTGTTTGGTGAGGTACGGACAAGATTCCAAACTCATAAGCACAATCAAATTACTTGAGGATTTCTTTCACATTGGAAAAATTAATTAAGAATTAATTAGGGGGTTAGATATTTGGTGGCTTAGAGTGTAGACTATTTGCCATTTAACTTACTGAAAGTGAAATCCAACCAAAAATAGAGTGGCCAAATAACCAGTCTGAGTTTTGGGGAAGGAAAACGTCCACTTCTATGGGGTAGGTATGCCTGAAATTACATAATTGCCCATTACCAACCCACAAACAAATAGTCTTTAACTTGGAAGAGCGAAACTTTTGCTTTTCTTTTTGTTAACAAAGAAAGTACTACTCTCCTAACACTCACCAACTCCTAAAGGTGACATGGTGGTGAGGACATCATTGATCACTCTCTCACTCAATACTCCCTAAAAGAATTTTCTAAATCTTGATTTGTAATAATCATGTGATTGAAAGAAAAAGAAAAAAAAAAAAAAAGGGTTTGAACTTGTTGGTTGCATTTGCCCACGTGAGTGCCAAGTGACATTTTTGTTTATTTATTTATTTTTCTAGATGGCTAAGAAACATGTTGTTCTGCATGATCGCAATCGCATGTCTCCCTTGCCTTAGATTAGGTTAATCTTTGTTGGATTACTTTTCATTTGACTTTTGTCTCAAACTCTTATTTTCTAATTTTGATTAGGCTAATCAATTTTCGGAATTAGAAAAACTTATATTTATGAGATTGATTTATTCAATTACTTCTTCGTAATGTTTAATTTGATATAAAGAGTGAGTCTATAATTATACGAGTATCAAGGTTAGCTTAAGAAAATGACTTCGTATTAGGTCGAGATGATTGGTCAAAAGCAAGATGTTTTAACACTCAAATATATATCTATTACAATTATAGGAAAAAAAAAAAGCAGCTGGAAGTTCTAGCTGCTTAATTGCTTTTTAAAATATTTTTTTACACTTTTTTTTTGTTTTATTTACATTAATAGATAAAGTTCATCCACAAGTCTAATACCAATATATATGTATAAACACTGATTTTTTTTTTTTGTTTTTTACGAAAAAGGAAAGTGACTCAAGTGAAACATTCCACAGTCTCTCTCTTTTCCTAAAGAGGGGTTTGGCCCTCTAAGTTGCTAGAAATCAAGTTTAACATTAGCTTATAGCTAAAATGTGTACACATATGACATGTTCATTTATACAAGTATACGACTTTTCCATTTTCTAGTTTATGTTTCATTTTTAATAAGAACAAAATTATACTCTCTATTCATTGCACTCATTTTCTTTGCATCTTTGAATTAAAAAAAAATCCATCTATCAACCCAAAAATTTATTACACAAAAGGAATACTAAATCCTCTCCCTTTTTTTTTTTTCCCCATGAATTCTGATATACTTTATAATGTTATAATAACTAGTACAATTTACCTATGAAGTAGTGAAACTATAGAGAAAAAATAATAATAATAATAATAACACTAACACTGCCCTTAAAAAAAAAAAAAAAGAACCTAGAGGCGAATCGTAGTTAAAAATCAACGTGTTTATCTCAGAAAAGTGGAAAACAGGGCTTATTGTGGCTGCAACCAGGCCAACACAAAAATCACAAAAACAAACAAAACAAAAAGAAAAAAACTAAAAGACCTGATACAGTCATTGGAGTAAAATAAAAAAACCACAATAAATGTGCCCATAAGGGTAATATAGGAATTTCACACATCATCCCCTCCTATAAACCCCCAATTTCCCACCACAAGAAACAGCCATTCCATACCATTTCCCCTCTCTCTCTCTCTCTCTCTCTAAAGCATTTTCTCTCTCTAACCCAATCCAACCCGACCCGACCCTCCAAAAATGGATCCAGTGAACGAGTGGGGGAACACCCCTCTCCACGCGGTGGACCCGGAAATCCACGACCTGATCGAGAAGGAGAAGCGGCGGCAATGCCGCGGGATCGAGCTAATCGCGTCGGAGAACTTCACCTCCTTCGCGGTGATCGAGGCCCTCGGCAGCGCCCTCACCAACAAGTACTCCGAGGGCATGCCCGGCAACCGCTACTACGGCGGCAACGAGTTCATCGACGAGATCGAGAACCTCTGCCGCAGCCGCGCCCTCAAGGTGTTCCACCTCGACCCCACCAAGTGGGGCGTCAATGTCCAGCCCTACTCGGGCTCCCCGGCCAACTTCGCCGCCTACACGGCCGTGCTCCAGCCCCACGACCGCATCATGGGCCTCGATCTCCCTTCCGGGGGTCACCTCACTCATGGCTACTACACCTCTGGTGGGAAGAAGATCTCGGCCACTTCCATCTATTTCGAGAGCCTGCCTTACAAGGTGAATTCGACTACTGGGTACATTGATTACGACAGGTTGGAGGAGAAGGCCTTGGATTTTAGGCCCAGGTTGATTATCTGTGGTGGCAGTGCTTACCCGAGGGACTGGGACTATGCTAGGTTCAGGGCCGTGGCTGACAAGTGTGGTGCCCTTCTGCTCTGTGATATGGCTCACATTAGTGGCCTTGTTGCTGCCCAGGTAAATATTTTTATACATATGTCTGTGTGTGTGTGTTGTTTGTGGGTTTTGTTTAGATCGGATCTATGTGCTATTTTTGGTGATGCTTGTTTGATGGATCTGGGTTTTTCCACTATTGCATGTTGTAGTTGCTTATGGGGTTTGTGTGATTTTTTTTTTTTTTGGGTTTGTTGAGATCTGGTTTTGGGAAGATCTGATAATTTTCTTCTATACCATCTTCGGCCTTTCAATTTATTTTTTTTTGTACGACTTTGATTGGAGAACTTTTACTGTGAGGATTTGGTCCATGGTGAATAAGACATGTCGAAATGGTATCAATCTGTAACATGTGAATAGAAATGAGATTAATTTAGCAAATGTGTTGTTCTAATGGGATCATGAGATGCATTTTGCCTTTGGTTTTATAGATGTTAGGTAGATCTAGCCCTGAATTGAATATTGTTAATTGTATTTTGGTTGGATTTTACTCTGTATTTTGGTTGGATTTTACTCTGACACGTCTTGAATATTATATATGATTCTGCATCATGGTTTTTTTCATTTGTAATTATTAACTGTACTTTGGTCGTTAGTGTCTTCAAATTTCTTTTTAAAATCCCAAATATATGTCGAATTTTATAATTTATTAATACATGAGTTACATTCTTACTTGTACGCAACACCGGTTTTGTTCGAGTCCTGTTACGTGTATTGGCCATTTGACCTAGTGGATTCTTAGACTAATAACGAATTATATTATTTTTTCTTATTGGTATAGGAAGCTGCAAACCCTTTTGAGTACTGTGATATTGTTACAACCACAACCCACAAGAGTCTGAGGGGTCCTAGGGCCGGTATGATCTTCTACAGAAAGGGTCCTAAACCAGCGAAGAAGGGCCAACCTGAGGATGCAGTTTATGACTTTGAAGACAAGATCAACTTTGCCGTTTTCCCTTCCCTTCAGGGTGGTCCCCACAACCACCAGATTGGTGCCTTAGCTGTTGCCCTGAAGCAGGCCACTGCACCTGGATTCAAGGCTTATGCTAAACAAGTCAAGGCCAATGCAGTTGCTCTCGGAAACTACCTGATCAGCAAGGGATACAAGCTTGTCACCGGCGGAACTGAGAACCACCTTGTTCTGTGGGATCTCAGGCCTCTTGGTTTGACTGGTAAATACAGTTCTCTCCATGTGAGGGACGTTTTTGGTCATGGCCATTGTTCGTACCCTTAACTTAATTTCTTATTATGATTTACAGGCAACAAGGTAGAGAAGCTATGTGACCTTTGCAACATTACCGTTAACAAGAATGCCGTGTTCGGGGACAGCAGTGCTCTGGCCCCTGGTGGAGTTAGAATTGGTAAGATATGCTTAATGCATTACCTTAGACATTGTCTTGAGAAGACTTTTACCTTTCATTTGCCTATGTTTTTGAGTAAGTCCTTAAACTCTTTCATTTAATTTTGCATGAGCTTTTGAGTGATGTGATGGGATTTGATTGGCAGGTACTCCGGCCATGACGTCGAGAGGTTTGGTTGAGAAGGACTTTGAGCAAATTGGAGAGTTCCTTCACCGGGCTGTGACCATCACCCTGGACATCCAGAAGCAGCATGGAAAACTACTGAAGGACTTCAACAAGGGCCTTGTCAACAACAAGGAAATTGAAGAGCTCAAGATTGATGTTGAGAAGTTCTCGTCATCCTTCGACATGCCGGGATTCAAGATTTCTGAAATGAAGTACAAGGATTAAGTCTAAAGACTTGCTATTGTACTCTGTTACATATTTAGCCTCTGGGCCCTTGGGTCAAGAAAGTTTTCTCTTCTAAGTCACCTTATTTTGATGCCCTTCTGAAAGTTTTAAAGGGGGGAAAGAGAAAAAGAAAAAGAAGTAAAGAAACTTGTGTTTTCAAGTGTCATCATAGGTTAGCAGTTTATTTTCAATTCGTTTTTGTTGGTACGAGTTACGAGAGTTTGATATTACATCCTCTCGATAACCAGCTGTGTTACTTATTTTTTCACACCCCTATCTAATGTTTCTTTTATCATGGCAATAAACGTTGAATGATGATTTTTGTTTCTTTTTTGAATTCAATTGAATGATGAATTTTATCAAGTTAGAATATAATACAGAGAATGCCTCCCATCCTCATAATTTCCTTGCGTTACAGTACAAGCTTCGGAACCCCTAAGGATCTTTTCCACCCATTTGCTATGTTATTCACCGTGTCTCAAAGCGAACACTTCCTACACCCTTTTATGGGCGTTTTGGGTATGGTTTGTGATTCGTCTTTTTTTTACTGCCTTTTTTGATATCAAGTGACGTGGAAGGTGAGTTGGTATTCTGTGAATTGAAATTGAAACTTAATGTATATAGGTTGAATTATCTTTATTTCGATGACAGATTACATATATATATATGGGCACCAATCCAGTATTTTTTTTTTTAACCTATGCATAATATCAATTTGACCGATGAAAATTTAGCATGTATATTTTTTTATTGTAAAAAGTAGGAAAGAAAAAGAGCATTAATGATGCACGTCTTTTCATGCACTTCATTATAGTTGGATCACTGTTAGATGGTGATCCAACGGCTAAAAAAAAATACCCACCCATAG